>JAINUG010000022.1:2952933-3017933 GCA_029706075.1 Aldrovandia affinis
ATTCCCCAAAGCTCTTTCTCCGTCTGTCTTCTCTGTCTCTAATTCGATAAAGCCCCCCGTAAATCAGGGGGGGGGGAATAATGGGAACCGTGTGGGGAAACAAACAATGACTAATGAGACCCTCCTTATATCCCCATCTCTGGGGCTGTGGCTCTGCTCAACGGCCTCTCGGTGACATGAGCTGCAACGGGTCACTTATTGAGGCCGTAGAGAACGCAGAGATCCAGGGGCCCTTCAAAGAGACTTTAGTGGCCCTTCACAGCGATTTAGGGCCCCTTCACAGATACCTAGGGGCACTAAACTGCTCAAATCTGGAGCTGTGTCTGGGCGAATGTGCACGTAGTGGACGCACACCAACACCACTGCGTCAGGCTCCACAGAATAATTTGCATGACCAAAAACCTCAGGACGGGAATATTGATATAGATCGTGCTTTCCTTTGAAAATGGTAATATTTAATAATAATTTTTATTTATTTATCCTTTATGTAACTGTAGCCCAGCCAACCTCAATAGAAACCGTGCAATCATGCAGTTTGCCAGCGTTGGCTCGTTGGGCCCCTGGGGGAACCCTGGCTGTGCTGATCCCCTCCAGTCACAGGGAACACAGAGGGGCCCAGTGCCAGGCGAGAGGTAAACAAAGAACCACAGGCCTCGGCCTCGCAAACCAAGCCATGACTCTGTTATATCTGCGCTGAGTTCTGAGGGTTCATCTTTCAGCGCACCGGGGGACCTTTTTTTATGATGGTTACTTCTCATGTTAAACGTGACCGTCGTCCCAGCGCCTCGGCCCCCGTCCACGGCTTTGTTCCACGGCTCCGTTGCGTCATCGCTCTGGAATCCCACGCGGTCGGGCCCGCCGCGTATCGATGAACTCATTTTTTGTTCCACAGCAAATTTTTTATTGGGCTTCGGCCGATGCTCAGAATCTCGCCAGGGGGCAAAAGCAGGTCGAGCCCCGTCGACCGTATTACCACTGCCTCGTCTCGACCTGCGACACAAACTATAACCCCACCCCACGAGGACTGTAACCCCACCCCACGAGGACTGTAACCCCACCCCACGAGGACTGTAACCCAACACCATGAGACTATAACCCAACACCACGAGGACTATAACCCAACACCATGAAACTATAACCCAACACCATGAGAACTATAACCCAACACCATGAGACTATAACCCAACACCACGAGGACTATAACCCAACACCATGAGACTATAACCCAACACCATGAGACTATAACCCAACACCATGAGACTATAACCCAACACCATGAGACTATAACCCAACACCACGAGACTATAACCCAACACCATGAAACTATAACCCAACACCATGAGAACTAACCCAACACCATGAGACTATAACCCAACACCACGAGGACTATAACCCAACACCATGAGACTATAACCCAACACCATGAGAACTATAACCCAACACCATGTGAAGTATAACCCAACACCATGTGAAGTATAACCCAACACCATGAGAAGTATAACCCAACACTATCAGAATGATAACCCAAACACCATGAGACTATAACCCAACACCATGAGACTGTAACCCAACACCATGAGACTATAACCCAACACCATGAGACTACAACCCAACACCATGAGATTATAGCCCAACCCCCATGAGGACCATAAAGCCTGCAGGACCATGGTGCCCTGGAGGACCATAGGTTAGACCCTGAGGACCATAGGCTAGACCCTGCAGGACTATAGGTTACACCCTGCAGGACCATAGGCTAAGTAGGATGTTTCTGGATAATGTTAAAGGGAAGGTTTAGAACTGTACTGGAACCTGGACAATAATGTTTGACATCAGTGTTTTTACCTCATAAAAAGGGCCTGCAGATTTTGTGTTGCATTATATCTGCCCAGAAATTACATGTGTTCTTGCTAAATTAGCTCAGTCTGGGACTAGAACAGTTGTGTTTCATTTTAGTTTAATTTTACTCTGTCTTAACAATATGAGTAATCCCATAAGAACAATTTAATGAAATGAAATTTGAATCAAATGAAATTTTCCTCTGAACTTTGTTCTCCCAGTTATATAAAAACGTAATTTGTCTGTATTTTACGTGTTCACGTGTGTGTGTACTCTGTCTTACGTGCGTGTGTGTCCCCTCCTGTGGGTGTGTATATGTTTGTGTGTAATTCCACAGATCAAAAGCAAAAGAGGAAACTGCAGCACAGATGCACTCTCTCCCAGTCCCAGGGTTGAATGGCGAGGTGGGGCCTTCTTGCTCATGTGCCAGTCATAGGGGGCATCCAAGCTGAAACACACACACCGGGGGGAAAAGCACCAAAAAACGGCATTGGGAGAACAGCATTCCAGACACGGGGGCGTTGGGCGGACGCGTGGAAATGTGCTGGAACACGCCACTCCGACCTCTCAACGCCATGCGACGCGCTTTTAATCATTTAATCCCCTTTAAGTGCTTTCAGCCTGTGATACCCAGTGTGTGTGTGTGTGTGTTATAGAGAGAAAGAGAGAGAGAGTGTAATTTGTGTGTGAGATTGAACGTGTGTAATGGAGCATGTGTGTGTGTGAGAGAGAGTGTGTGTAAGAGAGAGCGTGTGTACGTGAGCGTGTGTGAGAGTGTGTGAGAGTGTGTGTGTGAGAGAGAGTGTGTGTGTCTAAGAGTGTGTGAGAGAGAGCGTGTGTAAGTGAACGTGTGTAATTGAGCGTGTGTGTGTGTGTGTGTGTGTAAGAGAGAGCGTGTGTAAGTGAACGTGTGTAATTGAGCATGTGTGTGTAAGTGAGCGTGTGTGTGTGAGAGTGTGACAGAGTGTGTGTGAGTGAGCAGGAGAAAGTGGGGAGGGAGGACAGGAGACAGAAGGATTGCATTAGTCACAGATCACCACTGCATCAGTAAATCAAACTGGCAGCAGTGGCTGCATCCCGTAATGGGCGCTGAAAGAAATCGGTCCGTAATTGATACAGATGCGTCTTGGCAAGGTAACAGGCACAACAACGGGATAAAAAACCCGAGATAATCAAAGCTTTGCGCAACGCTTGTGCTCCTTGCGTAACCTCCTGGCGAAGCGGGGCGTTACAGACTGGTAGTTTTGTGGGGCGGGCGCAGGTTCTGGGTCTCAGGTATGGTGTCACCCTTTGATTACGCTCGCTGACCAGGCCAGAGGGAGGCGTGGAGTCCAACGGTAATCATGTGTTTCTGTCTGCCCTGGAGCTTTCCCAACTGCAGCGTAACCGTAGTGCTGTAAGGAAATGCTTTTGCAGCAGTGTTGGGTAACTAAGGGAGAAAAACATGCCACCTCATAAGACCATGTGTTTACTTGTACCCACACTTGTGCACGTGTGTGGCGTGTCATCCCAGTTCAGAAGCATTCAAATGTGTTCACTATTCTACATTTTCATTTTCGGCATTCAGCAGATGCTCTTATCCAGAGTGACTTACACAGTTTACATTTCTTTACATACAATCCATTTATACAGCTGGATATATATAGTGAAGCAATTCAGGTTAAGTACCTTGCTCAAGGGTACAACGGCAGTGCCCCACCTGGGAATTGAGCCTGCAACCTCTGAGTTACAAGCCCAGCTCCCTAACCATTACAATACACTGCCAGCCATTCTCACTATTCTTATTTGTGTGAAGTGCTTGCCAGTGACGCTGTGGTTTGTAGAGGTTGGCATCCCCAGGTAGTGGCCATAAAGGTGGGAGCACTTGGGTAAATGAGGGGCACAAAGTGTAATTGAAAGCAGGTGCTTCCACACAGGGGTCGTTAATTAAGTTTAATGACAGGTAATTAAGCAGTTAACATCCCAGCATGCTCAGGGCCCAAGGGTACACAAATCATGGGCAGGCCTGGCTGCCTGCAATTAGCCAACTTGCTGCTGTTTCACGAGGAACGGAATCTAAGGCGATGTCAGCATGGAGCTCATCATGCCGACCAGGGAAAGACGTCGTCGACAAAGGGCTGTGGCAACTGTGGCGGGGAGCGCACACTCCTGGATCGTGACGCCGAGGCGCAAGGCCAGTTTGAGGCGCAGGGCTAAACAGGCAAGCGTCTCAATCGGTTGAATGCAAATTTCAATCTAGGGTGTGGGCAGGCAGTTTCATCAAGAACTCTACAGAGCAGGATATCCTAGTGGCATTTTCACCTCTTTTTGTGATCGTGTGAGTGGTCTGTCTCTCTGTGTGATCGTGTGAGCGGTCTCTCTCTCTGTGTGTGTGAGCGGTCTCTCTCTCTGATCGTGTGAGCGGTCTCTCTCTGTGTGATCGTGTGAGCGGTCTCTCTCTGATCGTGTGAGCGGTCTCTCTCTCTGATCGTGTGAGCGGTCTCTCTCTGTGTGATCGTGTGAGCGGTCTCTCTCTCTCTCTGATTGTGTGAGCGGTCTCTCTCTGTGTGATCGTGTGAGCGGTCTCTCTCTGTGTGATCGTGTGAGCGGTCTCTCTCTCTGATCGTGTGAGCGGTCTCTCTCTCTGTGTGATCGTGTGAGCGGGTCTCTCCATTAGTCTCTCTCTGAACGCGAGCTGCATAATTAAGGGTGAGATTAAGACCTCTCTCTCTGATCGTGTGATCGTTTCCCAAAGCCACCAATCGGTGCAGCAGAGGCCCTGTGATCCCCCCGTCTCTCCATCTGTCTGTCTGTTCAGCTGTCTGTCAACGCGATGCCTTTAAAAAGTTCCGGATGTCTCTGGATGAAACAATAGGCCCGACGGGACAGCTGAGAGAACGATGACATTTCACAGTTGTCACGGTGTGCACCCTGTCCAGCTGGGTTTGGCAAAGTGGCCCCCAATAATTAGCCGGCTTGTTCCCCTCCTGCAGCCTGTGGAAGGAACCTGCCAGCCGCAAGGGTAAATCCTCCTGCTGACAGAGGAACACGGCGCTAATGCTCTCTGGCGTACCATTATTTCCAGACCCTGGAAACAATCGGGGGACATGGCAGCTGTATAAAGGCAGGGAGGCTGTGTTTCACCCCCTCCCCCCCACCTCAATATTCATCACCAGAACCAATGTATGCAATCACAGCATTGACACCGGTCACATGGGGAGGGGTTTGGCTCGCGGGGGCCCACCCACGCACGCTTGTCAGCCTAAACATGGTGTGGAACGTCCTGCAGTTATAATGTGTTGGTCTCGGTATCAGTGGAAAACTCTGGGGTCGCCGCTCTCTCTCTCTCTCTCCGGCAGCTGGTCCAGCTTTCCTCTGTGCGGTCGGACGAGGGCGCGTGTAACCCGACACCCCCTGGCGAGAGAGCGCGCCGACGCGAAGCCATGTCGCCCGTGGCGACGGGCCATACCTCCTGGCCCGCTGCTGTTTTATTAGTGTGTGCTTTAACACGGGCTACTGGTTCTGTGCGGCTCAGTTGGTAGAGCACGGCGTTGACCGCTTCGGTTGTGGGTTCGATCCCCACTGGGACCACATATACTGAAAAATGTGTGCATTCACTACTGTAAGTCGCTTTGCATAAAAGCGTCTGCTAAATGGCATATATTATATATTGCAGACAGTAGGTATTTTACAATGGTAAACCTTTAAATTAGTTGCCAAACATTTTTTTTAATCCACCTTTAATAAGATAAAGATAATAATACAATAGCAATCATTTGTGACAGTGGTTGCAGCTATAGTGTGTGTGTGTGTGTGTGTGTGTGTGTGTGTGTGTGTGTGTGTGTGTGTGTGTGTGTGTATATATGTGTGTGTGTTAGAGAGAGTGTGTGTGTGTGTGTGTGTGTGTGTGTGTGTGTGTGTGTGTGTGTGTGTGTGTGTGTGTGTGTGTGTGTGTGTGTGTGTGTGTGAGAGATGTGTGAGAGAGTGTGTGTTTGTGTATATATATATGTGTGTATATGTGTGTGTGTGTGTGTGTGTGTGTGTGTGTGTGTGTGTGTGTGTGTTAGGGAGAGTGTGTGTGTGTGTGTGAGAGAGAGAGAGAGTGTGTGTGTATATATGTGTGTGTGTGTGTGTGTGTGTGTGTGTGTGTGTGTGTGGGAGGAGAGAGTGTGTGTGTGTATATGTGTGTGTGTGTGTGTGTGTGTGTGTGTGTGTTAGGGAGAGAGAGTGTGAGTGTAAAAGCAGATTAGTGAAGAGAGCTCCATCTCTCAGGAGCCTCTCCGCTCACACAGAGCCTTGGCTTGGCGCTGGTCAGATTTCTCACATTCCATTCTGTGTCACCGGTCGGAGGGAGAGCCAGGTCTTACGTTTTCTGAATTCATCAAACCCGCAAGGGCGCGTAAAACCCTCGGCGAACAAGTGGCCCTTTTATCCGTGTGAGGGGGAAAAAGGCTCATTTTCATATTTTTCCAAAGACGGAGGGGAGGGAGGGATGGTGGTGTGGGGCAGACTACCGCTGCTGGGTGCTCAGAGCGCTGAAGAGGGGAGAGAGCTTAAGGCCAGGGCCACTCAACCCCTTAGAGGGCAAGGCAAACACCAATAAATACAAAGCCATTCTGAGTGATCACCTTCAACCTATGGTGAAGCGTTTATATCCTGATGGGGACGGTTTGATGAGCATGAAAACAATGTCAACCATATGCCATGGCCACCTCAGTCACCAGATCACACAATTACACACTTCTGGAGATTCTGGAGTGGGGCCTGAGACAGTGTTTTCCACCACCATCAACAAAATATCAAATGATGGAATTTCTTGTGGAAGAATGGTGTTTCATCCCTCCAGTGGAGGCTTATAGAATCGTAGACACTTGTAGAATCGATTCCAAGACACATTGAAGCTGCTCTGGAGGCCCAGTGCCCTATTAAGACACTTTACATTGGTGTTTCCTTTATTTTGGCAGTTACTAGCTTCTAGCTACTCGCATTCAACGAAATGAAGAATACATGAAATCAACTTTACACAACGAGTAAGGTCAATAACAAAGAGCAGAACAGAACAGCAGCTTAAAGAGGCTTAAACCTGCCCTGTGTGAGCTCACCATTGGCCTCTGCAGAACCAAAACACACAGGAAACAAGTTCACCAAACGGATTTCACACTGGCGAGCTCCTCCCAGCCCTTCGTGTGTTATTTCTTGGACGAAGTGAAATCTGCCAATAAAAGGTGTCATCCAGGGGCCTCGGATAGCATAGCGGTCTAAAGCACTTGCTTTGTGAGTGTGAGCTGCCTATCACAGCTGTGGTTCAAAACCTAACTGCCAGACCAGCCCTGGCCGAGAGCCCTGATCAGGGTCAGCGATTGGCTGTCCGCCCCAGTGGGAGGGGGGAGGGTGAGCTGGCACGAGCTCGCTGAAAGTTGTGAAGGGTGTCTCCAGAAAGTCTCGGAGGAGGCAGATCATCACCGGCCTCTAGGAATTAGCTTGCCCCGTTGAGACGGGCGGCAAGTTCGTGGGGGAGGGCAAATCGAAAGAAATGGAGGGTATAATTGGCTACTGAATTGGGGGAAAAATAGAAAAAATCTGAAACTAAAATAAAAGATTAAAAAAAGGTAAGTTAAGGTTAAAAAAAAGGTGGCACTAGGGCATTCCCAGAACACATGCATGGGTATCATTGGTTTCTTTGTGAGGACATGCCACCTGTGTCCTGACCTCCCCTCTCTCTCTCTCTGTCTCTCCCTTTCTCTCTCTCTCTCTGTTTCTCTCTCTCTCTCTTTCTCTCTCTCTCTTTGTTTCTCTCTCTCTCTCTCTGTTTTCTCTCTCTCTCTCTCTCTCTCTCTCTCTCTCCCTCTCTCTCCTCTCCCTCTCTCTCTCTCTCTCTCTCTCTCTCTCTCTCTCTCTCTCTCTCTCTCTCTCTCTCTCTCTCTCTCTCTCTCTCTCTCTCTCTCTCTCTCTCCCTCTCTCCCTCTCTCTCTCTCTCTGTTGATCAGATTGTAAGTGGTGGTGAGTGGACGTTGGCGCGTTCCCAGGGTGCCTTTTGGCCAGAGCTCAGAGCGTAATTGTGGGGTAGCGTGGCGGACTCGCTTCCGAGTCACAGGGCAGGGACCCAGGTCTAAAAGTGTCCCGCGACCCGGTCGCCCTGATCTGCCCCGCTGGGAAATCGGTCAGGTCACGTACGGTCGCGAAATCCGTCTGCCCTGCGGGACAGTGAGGAGTCTGCGGGAGGAAGAGCGGATCTCGCTGGGGCCTCCTCTCTGGGCTGCTCTGACGCAGTTTCACCGCACTTCCAATGTGTCCAATCGGGTAAACCGGTTTCACTCCACACCAGATATAACACAGTGAGATACACCAGGGGCCGTATGTACAAAGATTCTAAGAGTAAGAGTGCTGATCTAGGATCAGTTTAGCCTTTTTAACTCATGGATATGGTCAGGATATGGACAGGGGAAACCTGATCCTAGATCAGCACTCTTTGTACATATGGCCCCAGATATATACAGTAAGACAAACCAGTTTCCATGTCCACACCGTTAAACCGGTTTCACTCCCCTCAGATTGCGCCCTGTTGGCCCACAGACCTGCTGTGTTGGGTAGTTTAGAGGATAGAGTGACTCCCCAGAAAGCCGATGTAAGGTACCTATAGGACGTTTGCGGTCCTGGAGCCACAGTGGTAGGCAGTCAGACCGAGGACACACTGCACTGCAGCAGGCTGTGGTTTAGTGTCTGGGTGCCTGCGTGCTGGCCTTCCGTGTCAAAAGGTGGTGCAGTGTGAGCTGAATCGGGTTTAATGTGACTTCATGTTAGCAGTTGTTCGCGTCTCTCTGAAGTCACCCCCCCCGTCCCAGCGCGTGTGGTCTGTCCTCTGATGTTTCTGCGCCGTGATTTATTCCGCCTCCCGTCCGTCCGCGTGCCTCGTGCCCGCCCCCCGCCGAGCCCTCGCTCCCCCGTCGCTTTTGAGGGAGCGGAGCGCCAAGTCGATCACATGACCGGCATGAGTTACGACCCCCCCCCCCTCCGTCGCAGGGCCGCCACCACGTGAAGACGGTCGCCGCCCTGAAAGCCGTCCCGTCTGTTGCCTGACTTTAAACGTTCACTTCCCGTCGCGTGTGGTGGATAGCTCTGTGGATCGGGTTTTTAGATGTGTGTTTCTACACGCAAGCGTTACGGAAGAGCGGTTTGCACTTTTACTGCTGCAGTACAGGCGTAGCTTTCATTAGGGCTGAGCTTGGTAAGACAATCACAGACTGCTCTGTGTGTGTGTGTGTGTGTGTGTGTGTGTGTGTGTGTGTGTGTGTGAGATGCACGTGTGTGTGTGTGTGTATGTGTATAGGTGTGTGTATAGGTGTCTGTGTGTGTGTGAGTGTATAGGCGTGTGTGTGTGTGTGTGTGTGTGTGTGTGTGTGTGTGTGTGTGTGTGTGTGAGAGAGGGAGTGTGAGAGAGAGAGAGTGTGTGTGTGTGTGTTTGTGTGTATAGGTGTGTGAGTGTGAGTGTATAGGTGTGTGTGTGAGAGTGTGTGTGTGTGTAATAGAGCTGTATGGTTTAGCCAGAGAGGGAGTCATTTCATCAACAGTTCAAAATATTAGTGTGCATGTGGATTGGCCTTAGGCCCGTGACAGCTGCCCGATCAAGGCTGAAAAAACTCAAAATGCTGGTGGATCATTTCACAGAAAATGTTTTTTATTGAATTTTTTTCCAACAGTAACTAGTAACAGAAATTGAGCCTGTGGCGGCTTTTCTGTGTTGTCTTTCTCTCTGCATGTGTGAGTGTTTATTTGTTTTGTATTGTCTGCCCCTGCTAGTGCGTGCCCTGCACACGTTGTGTGTGTGCGTGTTTGTCTTTTGTCATCTGTCCAGGCAGTCTGTGTGTTTTGAGTGTGTGTGCGTGTGCGTACGTCTCCATATGTCGAGTGTGTGTGTGTCTATACATGCGTGTGTCCATGCGTGCATGTGTCCATACGTGTGTGTGTTTGTGGGTGTGTCTGTGTGACCTCCAAAGGTAGAGTCCAGCAGTAGGTCTGTGTGTCAATGTCCATACGTGTGTGTGTGTGTTCATGTCCGTACGCGTGTGTGTGTTCATGTCCGTACGCGTGTGTGTGTGTGTGTTCATGTCCGTACGTACGTACGTGCGTGTGTGTGACCTGCGGAGGCAGAGTCCAGCAGTAGGTCTGTGTGTCCATGTCCGTATGTGTGTGTGTGTGTGTGTGTGTGTGTGTGAGAGTGAGAGACCTGCGGAGGCAGAGTCCAGCAGTAGGTCTGGGTGGAGTGGTGTGTGGGTGTGGCCGTGGGCGGGGCTGTGGGCGGTAGATGAGAGGCCCGTGGTGCTGGTTATACTGGGTGTGTGTGGGAACAGCAGTAAACATGGCATTCTGCTCACCAAGCGGCAACGAGTAATGACAGCCCTGCACACCAGGGTCCCGAACCGAGGCCACCGCGGCTCCACAGAGTCAAACTCTGACCTGCAGGAGGTCTGGAGGGGGGGCAGGCGGGCAGGCGGGCAGGCGGGCAGGGGTGCAGACGGGCAGGGGTGCAGACGGGCAGGGGGGCAGGCGGGCAGGGGGCCAGAGGGGCGAGCACTGTGGCCCTCTCCCCCCAAACCTGACCTCTGAGACCCTTCGCTCAGGCCAGGCCACGGAGCCAGCGATGGAGCTCAGCGCACCTCCTCGCGGTCGCTCTGTTAAAGAGCTCTCATCTGCGAGACGCAGCAGGTAGCGTCGCCCGCAGGCCTGTCCGACGGCCGCTCGCTCGCTGCCCGTTCGTAACCGGCCAGGCCGCAGCGAAGGGCGACCGGAGAGGAGCCGTGCGGTTTCTGCGTCTCCTGGACTCCTCGCTCCCATCGGGGCGATTAGACGGCGGCGTCCGCTCGTTTGCCCTCGTTAATTGAAGGCGTGTAATTTGTTCTTAAGTGGCTCTGGGGCCGTGACTCCGAGCGGGCGAGCGTGCCTGTCTCCACCGCTGTCTGTGTGGCGGGTTGACGTTGTGATTTTGTGCTCAAGCCCGGCCACATGAAAGCGCCGCTCTCTCGAGGGTAAATGGAGAGGCTTCCGCTGGACTCTGGGAAACGGTTGCGCTGAACATCGAGAGCGGGACCTTTCTCACTGAGAACACCCCTCCTCCCTCCTCCCTCCTCCCTTTCTCTTCCGGAAGATTCAGGGATGAGAGCCAGACCGCAATTAGCACGTCAGTGGAAGTGCTGTCAGTTGTCTTCTGACGGTGAGGAAGGTTCAGTTTTGTCTGTGTTCTGTGTGTTCTGTGTGCCTGTGCCTGTGTGCGTGCGTGCGTGTGTGCGTGGCTCTTGTGTGTCTACTTGCATATGTGTGTGCATGAGCATGTGTGTGTGTGTGTGCGTGCCTGCGTGCGTGCCTGCCTGTGTGTGTGTGTGTGTGTGAGAGCGAGCATGAAACAGACCCCGGAAACGCATACTTTGTTAATTAAACTCTCGTCAGAACGCAGTGACCACTCCCATCACTGCTGCCATTGTCCGTTTTCGACACCCTGCGATCCCCTGTTCCCCTGCGATCCCCTGCACGAGATGTAGGATGGCCTTAAGGGCATTTGGACCTCTGACCTCTGACCTCAGATAGGAGCTGCTGTCACTGTCCAGATGCCCATGGCCCACAGCAGACAGCTGTCCATCTGAAGCACTTTTTATTGTTGTTATAAAAAGCTGTACTTAAAAATGAACATTGTCCTTTTGTGCACCTAATGTCTCATTTTGTAGTGACTTCGTCCAATCAGCTGTGCGTTAAATATCTAGTGTGTACTTACAGCTACCCTTGTTATAGTATTTTTTAATTATTTTATTATACCCTTTTTATTAGTATCTTGTTGCAGTTATAGTGATGGTTGCCTTAATGAGCTTGTATGTCACTTTGGCCAAAAGCAAGGCGTGATAAACAGCTGGGAGCCTCCAGCGCAGAGCCTGCCTCTATGAGAGCGCATCACAGAGATCACTGAATACCCTGCCTTTGACATGAGTCGCATGTGTCCAAATCTTTTGCATGCCACACACACACACACACTCTCTCTCACTCTCTCTCTCTCTCTCACACACCTCACCTCACACACACACACACACACACATACATACACACACACACCTCACACCCTCTCTCTCTCTCTCACACACACACCTCACACCCTCTCTCTCTCACACACACACACCTCACACCCTCTCTCACACACTCTCTCTCTCTCTATCTCACACGCACACACACACATACATACACACACCCACCTCACACACACACACTGTGTGCAGAGGACTTTGCTCTGCGGCAACCAATCACACTGATATAGCAGAAGTATGAAAGGTTTGTGTGTGTGTGTGTGTGTGTGTGAGAGAGAGAGAGAGAGAGAGAGAGTGTGTGAGTGTGTGTGTGTGTTTGTGTGTGAGAGAGTGTGTGTGTGTGTGTGTGTTTGTGTGTGTTTGAGATTGTGTGTGTTTGTTTGTGTGGGTGTGTGTGTTTGTGCATGTGGTGTGTGTGTGTGTGTGTGTGTGTGTGTGTGTAAGTGTGTATGTGTATGTGTGTGTGTGTGTGTGTGGGCTCCTTTGTCTTTCGGAAAGAAAAAAACATCAGAAAAATGTGCAGATGTTGCTTTGGGCTAGATTTCCTCCTTGGCCCACACAATAGCAGCCATTCTGTCCATTCTCAAACCTGTAGCCTTATATAAACAGAGTCACACTGCTGTCTATCAGTGCTGGGGTCAGCTGGGGTAACTATCTACGAGCCGCAGGGTTCATCCTCCTTTACCTGTGATCCAGTCATGCTCTATTACCTGTAACTGACACAGGCAAATAGCCCTAATCCTGACATTCCTATATTATTCCTTTATTAACTTTATTATACCTGTAATCTATTTGACTGTGTGTATGTGTGAGGTATGTGTGTGTATGTTTGTTTGTGTGTGAGAGATAGTGTGTGTGTTTGTTGATTGTGTGTGTGCATGTGTGCGTGTGGGTGTGTGTGTGTGTCTGTCGATTGTGTGGGTGTGTGCGTGGGTGCATGTGGGTGTCTGTGTGTGGTGTGTCTGTGTGTGTGTGTGTGTCTGTCGTGTGTGTGGCTGTGTGTGTGTGTGTGTGTGTGTGTGTGTGTGTGTGTGTGCGTGTGGGTGTCTGTGTGTGTGTGTGTGTCTGTCGATTGTGTGGGTGTGTGCATGTGTGGGTGTGGGTGTCATGTGTCTGCGATTGTGTGGGGGTGCGTGTCTGTGTGTTAGTGTCTGTCGATTGTGTGGGTGTGTGTGTGTCTGTGTGTGTGTGTGTGTGTGTGTGTGTGTGTGTGTGGATGTGTGGATGTGTGAGAGAGAGTGTTGGGGGCGATGGCACATCGGACTCAGTGAAGCCCCCCCCAGTCCCCACGGCGACGGCGCTCCGCATGTGACTGGGCACGGTCGCCAGGCTCGACCGCCAGCTCCATCTGGATGATCCCTTCTCCGTGTGGATCTGACGGTCACGTTCCAGAGCCGCGTCCAGAGCCTGTCATTCCACACGGAGACACCGCTGCCCGATGGCAACGATGATTCAGGCCCCCGACGCACCTGCTCTCGGAATCAGGGCTATTCAGGGCTCGCTGAGCTGGTCCTGGGTCAGTGGTTGTGGGCCGTAAGCACATTACGAGCCTTCTGAGAAAATGAGATTGGGAGGTCTGAGGTCAGTTTACACGTGCAGCAGCCAGATTTTTCTTCAGTTTTTTCTTTTTTTGAATATACTTTTTTCCCCTTTGCCTCTCAATTTGGAATTCCCGATCGTACTCCAAGCCATTCAGTTGTGGAGAGCGTAGACAAACACGTGCTCCCCTCCGCAACGTGTCAACCGCCGCTTCTATTCACTCCACAGTCTACGGGTTAAGCTGCACAGACAGCTTAAGGAAGACACTTCATGGGGCGGCAGAGTGGTGTAACGGTTAGGGAACCGGACTTGTAACTCAGAGATTGCGGGTTCTATTCCCAGGTGGAGCACTGCTTTTGTACCCTTGAGCTGTATAAATTGATTAAAGAATGTCAAGAAACGTAAACTGTGTAAGTCGCTCTGGATAAGAGCATCTGCTAAATGTCTAAAATGTAAATGATGTGCAGCTTTATAGCGTCAGACTGTGGCCGCCCAATTAACCAGGACAAACCAGCCGACTGAATCCCTCCCTCCCTGGGCGGTGCTAACACCAATTGTGCTCATCCACACACTAGAACAGTGTCTTAACAGGACCGTGGGGCTCATCCACACACTAGACCAGTGTCTTAACAGGATGCAGACTATGGGGCTCATCCACACACTAGAACAGTGCATTTTTTACATTTACATTTTAGGCATTTAGCAGACGCTCTTCTCCAGAGCGGCTTACACAGTTTACATTTCTTTACATATAATCCATTTATACAGCTTGGTATTTTACTGAAGCAATTCAGGTTAAGTACCTTGCTCAAGGGTACAATGGCAGTGCCCCACCTATATATAATAACATATGTAATTTAGCAGACGCTTTTATCCAAAGCAACTTACAGTAGTGAATGCATACATTTTTCAGTTTTATGTGGTCCCAGTGGGAATTGAACCAGCCACCTCTCAGTTAAAAGTCCAGTTCCCTAACCATTACACTATACCCTTTCACCCAGTGCCTTAACAGGATGAGCCACCCAGCAGCCCCTGCAGCCAGACGCGCACGTGCTGCTCAGAGCGTTTCACTGCTTCACTGAGGTCATTGCGTCAGCTCCCTGTCAAATCCAGAGTTGAATTTAGGCTTTGCTCATTTCCTTTTGAAGCGCTTCTTCATGGCCTTGGACCTTCACATGCGCAGGATCTGCTTTAAACCTCATCATCCCAGTCGCTCGGCACCGCTGGTGTTTTTCCTCGAAGTCATTCAAAAACAGTCGGAGGAAGCGCTTTTAGCTATTCCGCTCCTCCCGTCTTTGGAATTCGGTTCCGAAGCCATATGAGAAACGCAGCTACAGTTGGCGCTTTTAAAACCAGGCCTCAGGACTTCCCTGTCCTCTCGCAACTGTCCTTCTTAGTTGTTTTTTTTTGGCCGTTTCGGATTCTTTCTCTGAATTTTGACCTTCTTGCTAAGCGGCCGGTGTCGTCCAGGTGAGCAGCTCTCCACAGGTGTGCCTGGCGGAAGTCCCACCGGTCAGACAGGCAGCTGCCCTGCCACCCGCTGGAAATCGGGTCGTTTGATTTGGGCGGTTTTGAGATGTTGGCGTGTGAGACGGACCCGACCCGACCCGACACGCAGGGTCTGTTTAATCTGGGGGAGAAGACCAATTTACCTTCTTCTACCATCATCATCATCATCATCATCATCATCATCATCATCTCTCTCCGCCTCCGCCAATTCTTCCTTTCTGTTGTCCCTCAACTCTGTTCCTCCTCTTTCACTTCACCCACCCCCCCACGCGCACACACACACACACACACACACACACACACACACACACATGCCTACAGTTATATTCAAGTGGTTTTATTAGCATCTGTTGACATATGTGCATCTCTGAGTCTGTCTCTGTGTGCACGCATGAGTGTCTTATGTGTGTGTGTGTGTGTGTGCATGGGTGGCCTGTGTGTCAGTGTGTGTGTGTGTGTGGGGGTCCTGTTTGTGTGTGTGTGCATGGGTGTCCTGTGTGTCAGTGTGTGTGTGTGTGTGTGTGTGTGTGTGTGTGCATGGGTGGCCTGTGTGTGTGTGGCCTGTGCTGTGCATGCTTGTGCTATGTATGTGTGTGTTTGTTTGTATGATGGTGTGCAAATTGAAGGTGAAATGATCAGGCAGGACATTGGCAGGTGTGGCCCAGGGCAGCCAGACGTAGGGAACATTGAGGATGTGATTAGAGAGAATCCAGCCATGGAATGAGCCCCAAACGCAGCGTGATCGCACCGCTCGGCCTTACTCTTCTGTAAGGAGACACTGCGTCCCCGCTGTCCTGCCCTAAAAATGTCACGCGTTGTCCTGAGCAAGGCCTCCCTAATCCCCCGCTCTAAAGAGCGGATATCTGACCGATGCTTCAGATTCAAACCCTCCCAGCAAAAACATCTCTCCAGTGCTTAACCCTCTGAGGTCCGTGCTAAGCTTTGAGATGGTTTGTAATTTTGGCATGGTCTGATATTTATCTCAATTTCATCAACTTAACACACACTTACTCCAAAGTGTTTGATATTTTTATTTGAAGGACAATCACAGCTACATTTGTATGCCATCAATAGTTTGGTCAGTATCATATGCAGCTTGTAAATAGATCTACAAACACACAAGTTAAAAATAGTAAATTTTTCTGCTGTCACAAAAGTTGTGAAAGCACACACTAAACTATAGTGACGAATTGTTTTGCCAATGTGCGTTTGTTCATCAAGGTCTTGGTTATGTAAGGGTGTGAAAACAGTTTAGCACATCTGAGATCTAAATAGCTAAAAACCTGTTTTTATCAGAACTGGTCACATTTATTTCAGGCTGTGGGAGGGCTAAATGCTAAATACCTGAATATTCATTATTCATTGTCCACACCTCTAAGAGTTGTCAGATGGGCCATCTCTCTCTCAAAGGCCATCAGAGTAAGCAAGTCAGTGAGCCATGCAGAAGAATATATGCTTTTTTCATTTTGGAAGATTTATTGAAAACAGCACACAAACTACTATACAGTATATACAGGGAATGCCACATATTACAAGTCATACAGCCTAACAATAATGCACACAATATCCTCCTGAGACCCAAGGAAAAAAAGGGTCTTCCAATTAAACTTTTTTGTGATTTTTTTCACTTTAGAGTTAAAACAACTCACAATTTAGATTTTAAATGGCTAAGCAATATTTGAGTTACCATTTCTCCTTTCACGACAAGCGCTTCTTGTGGCAGCAGCCATTTTGGCTCTTATTTTATTATCCACAAACGTAGGCAAAACAATGTCGGAGGCGACACGCAAATAACTCACAAAACAAACCAAAATGATAAACGAACTGGAACAAACAAAGCTAGCTGAACAAACAAAGCTAGCTAAACAGCAAATCCAAAACGTAATCCCAAACACGGATTTAACTAAACAGAAGCACTCTAATAATAAACAAAAACAAGAATCGATTTTACAAGGACGTGAGATCATGAAACCGATCATGCTACATACGATTTTTTATAATATTTCAGGCTGTTTGAAAAGTATTCTTCCATAGATCTTGTGTGCCTATTGAAATTTGTTACGTTGCAACACGCGGAATATGTAGTCACAAGACGCGGAATTCATATATTGAATATATATATACGAGTATTTGATAACATGGCAAATCAAATATAGTTACTTACTCTTCGTCAGTTGTTGTCCTCGTCGCTTTCCATCAATGCTCTCAAACAGTGCAGCGCAGAAAATCTTTCCATCTTGAATAAAATTGTATGTCTGTATAAAATCTTGCTTCAAATTGTTGACAGTTTGTGTTGTTTACGCCGGCGTTTTCACACATGGCCCCATGCCCCTCCCCACGCACCTCCCCGAAACGTAGCACCTAGTTACCATGTCAATAGAAGGGGGACGTTACTAACAGGTAAAAAAGAGAGTAAAAGGCAAGGTTTACTTTTGGTCTAATTAACCTAATTTAAAAAATCCCATTTGATTTGCCAGTGCTCAAATCGGAAAGTCGCGATTCTAAGGTTTCTGTCAATGTTTTTGTCGCGTGTGTATGATAAAATATCGCGAAGTTAGAAATAGTAATATACTTTTATTGCTGCTGGGAGCGGCGCCGCTCCCGTCGACCTCAGGGGGTTAAAGGTTAAAGGTTATCGGCCCAATACATTTTAATATATTTCCCCCATCAACCCATGATATATAGTAATGTGTGGAAACATAAATAAGATATGCTAGTTCTATAGGTGTCAATCACTCTGTGTGTTAGTGCTATAGGTGTCCATTGCTCTCTGTTACTTCTATAGGTGGCAATCACTTTGTGTGTTAGTTATATAGGTGTCAATTGTTGTGTGTTGGTTCTGTAGGTGTCAATCTCTGTTGTTTCTATAGGTGTCAATAACTTGGTGTGGTAGTTCTATAGGTGTCAATCACTCTGTGTGGTAGTGCTATAGGTATCAATCGCTCTCTGTGTTGGTGCTATAGGTGCCAACTGCTCTGTGATTTAGTTCTATAGGTGTCCACTGCTCTCTGTGTTAGTTCTATAGGTGCTAATCACTGTGTGTTGGTTCTATAGGTGCCAATCACTCATTGTGTTAGTTGTATAGGTGCCAATCATTGTGTGTTAGTGATTGACACCTATACAACTAACACAATATGATTGACACCTATAGAAACAACAGAGTGATTGACACCTATACAACTGTGTGTTAGTTCTATAGGTGTCAATCACTTGGTGTGTTAGTTCTGTGTCAACTGCTCTGTGATTTAGTTATATAGGTGTCAACTGCTCTGTTTGTTAGCGCTATAGGTGTCAACTGCTCTCTGTGTTAGTTGTATAGGTGTCAATCACTCTCTGTGTTAGTTCTATAGGTGTCAATCACTCTGTGTTAGCGCTATAGGTGTCAGCTGCTCTGTGTGGTAGTGCTATAGGTGTCAGCTGCTCTGTGTGGTAGTGCTATAGGTGTCAATCGCTCTGTGTTAGTTCTATAGGTGTCAGCTGCTCTGTGTGGTAGTGCTATAGGTGTCAGCTGGTCTGTGTGTTATTGCTATAGGTTGCAAACACTGATTTAGTGCTATAGGTGTCAACTACTCTGTGTGTTAGCGCTATAGGTGTCCATCACTCTCCAGGTGCTGTTTGACAGTTTCAAGGTGCTGGTTGTGCGGGGCGACAGCGACTGAAACCATGTGATTGCCTTGCAGGACGGATTAGCTCCTTCACCATGGCAACCAGGGTTGGCGAGCTCCGCTCTGCCAGGGTTACAGCCTTGAAAACAAGGCGGTTATCTCTGACATCATATCCTCTCTTTCTTCTGTGGTTGCCATGAGAACGTTTTCCCATGTTTTTCCCCCTACCTCACAGGACCTTCGTCAGCAGCTTCTGCCAATTAGTGTCATCGCCATAGATACAAGAGCTAATTTTATCATAACTTTCATCTGGCCTTTACTAATAAAGGGGAGTGTTTGCCCTCAAAGGGGGAAAACATTTAAAAATATTAGTTTTGGGGTTGTCTTGGTTCTGAACGCACAAGACAGAACACAACCAAACGAGCTGTTCTGTTCAGAGTATGCTTCTCACAAGTTCAGGGGGACTGGTGACTCCTCTGCCCTGTGTCCCTGTGCGTGGGGCGGGCAGGGTGGCTGGTGACTCCAGGGCCCTGTGGTGCCAGCCTGGTTACCCTATCTGACTGTTTGGGGGATTAAAATGAGTTTAAGCTCCTTCACCTGCTTCTGTCTCTCAGAGAGCACTCAGACCTCATGGACACCAGCCAGGCTGCCTTGCGTGTCTGTGCGTGTGTCTGCGCATGTGTGTGCGCGTGTGTGTGTGTGTGAGAGAGAGAGAGAGATAGAGTGAAAGTGTGCGTGCGTGTGTGTGCGCATATGCGTATGTGTGTGTCTGAGAGAGTGAAGGTTTATGGGAGTGAGTGTAAGTGTGAGAGTGAGAGACTGTGGTTGTGTGTGAGAGAGTGCAAGTGTGTGTGTGTGTGTGTGTGTGTGTGTGTGTGTGTGTGTGTGTTTCGGTAATTAATTCATAATAATGGATAAAGGTAGTTCATTCATGTTTGATCAATTTGATGGATACTGTTTTTCAGTGCTGTTTTTTGTTTAAAAAAAAAAAAAAATGTAAATAGGGAAACATTTTGTTAAATGTATTTGGTGTACTTTAGAATTTTGAATAAAGTGCTTGTGGTCCTTCCTGCCTCCAGCACATGCAGGTGTTGGTGACATAGAGGCAGTGTAGTAGGGTACTACCCAAACATCTGACCTTAAAAAGTTTTCTGGACTGAAGCTTACAGGCACAGTGTGGGCAGGCGAAGATGGAGGGAGGGAGGGAGGGAGAGAGAGAGAGAATGTGAGGGGAGAGAGAGTGCGAGTGTTGAACGCTGATGGTGCGCACGGAGAAACGTGTGGGCATGCTGGAATTGAAACGGCTCCCTCCAAATACAAATCATGCTCCAAAATGTCCAACCATTCCAGACAAAAACACTTTTACGTTCTAAAAAGCGACTGTAAGAGAGTTGACGATGGCGAAACAGCAGAGAAATTCACAGAAGAGCGCCACGGCGTTCTTACTCGTGTCATGGCTGTGCTGTCCAGCACACGCTGGTCCTGTACCACACCGTGGCTTCAGATCACACAACACGCGCTCGCTTCTCAGCAGGCCAGTGGGGTGGGCTTTCTGAGGATTCAAACATTCTCAATATAAATACAGAATAAAAGCTGCTTTCTATGAACCGGTGGTTTTTACATTTACCCAGTTTATGAAAGAAAACCCCTCGGGCGGCTCAAAGTAATCAGTAATCAGTCCAAGAAACACGTCGGCCTCTCTGAAGTCAATCGATCATAAATGTGTCTGATGTTTACAGTTATCAGTTGTTTTATTTGAAGGTGCTGGTGATTTGACACACACTGTGTCCCCGTGCGTGGGGCGGGCAGGGTGGCTGGTGACTCCAGGGCCCTGTGGTGCCAGCCTGGTTACCCTATCTGGCTGTTTGGGGGATTAAAATGAGTTTAAGCTCCTTCACCTGCTTCTGTCTCTCAGAGAGCACTCAGACCTCATGGACACCGGCCAGGCGACCTTGTTCACCTGTGTGTGCGTGCGTGCGTGCTTGAGAGCAAGTGAGTGTGTGTCTGAGAGAGAGAGTGAAAGTGTGTGTATATGTGTTATTTGAATGTGTTGTGAGTAGTTGTGTGTGTAACTGTGTTTTGTCTGTTTGTTCCAGTCCGTGGCGAAGACAGGCCGGCTGCTCATCAGTCATGAGGCTCCAGTGACCGGAGGATTCGCTGCTGAGATCAGCTCCACAGTGCAGGTGAGACTGACCTCAGATCAGCTGCACAGCACAGACCAGTGCCACAGTGCAGGTAAAACTGACCTCAGATCTGCTACACAGTGCAAGGTAAAGTCCACAATTAGATCAACAGTGCAGAACAGCTCACCTGAGAAATGAGCTCCACTCTGTCTGTGACTGGCTGAACAGGCAGAGGACAGGAATGTTCCCTCTGCGTGAGCGTTGCCGTTTGGTTACAGGGAGGTTGTTTTGGCGTTGGCCTCCATGTCTGGGCATGGTTTAGGAGGGAGCCTGTTGGCACGTGTGATGCAGTGGGACAGCTCAGACAGCTGGTGTCTCATTAGGGCAGGATTCAGAGAGCTGTGTGGTCCAACAGCAGCCTGTAAGAGCACAAATACTGTTCCCTCAGCTACTGAGCTATCTCACTGTGATGATGATGATGATAATAATAATAATATATGCCATTTAGCTGATGCTTTTATTCAAAGAGACTTACTGTAGTGAATGCATACATTTTTCAGTATATGTGGTCCCAATGGGAATCGAACCCACAACCTAAGCGTTGTTAGTGCCATGCTCTACCTACTGAGCCATACACTTACTCACTAACACACACATACACTCGCTCACACTCACACACACACATGCTCACAGATACAGACTCCCCTCTGTCTTCTGCAGTCTTAGCTATGTTTCCCTCTCTTTCCCACTCACTCTCTCCTTCTTTTCTCCCTCCCTCCCTCACTATTAATTCCTTTTTAAATTGCTGGTATTATTCACAGATGTTACAGAATGATAGATATTTTTTTCGCTCAAATTGAAAAAATACACAAGAGTGATATAGAGTATGAAGGATGTGAATTTGTCTAATATGTGCATGGGTGGTGTCCGTATTAATATAATATTTGCCAAGCAAACAAGCAACAAAAGACATGTTGTCTCGATAGCTAACAATTAGCTTGCTGACCTCCTCAAAGATGGATCTAGTTTGCTTGTTAACGCACAGCAAATCACCACAGTCCCTTCTAAGGTAAAACAAGCACCTGTTCAGACTACTGTCACTGAAAGCCTAGTATCTCCAATATTCCAAACGGGAACTTGCGTTGCCTCCGCTAGCTTGTTGTAGTATGGAATCGCATGTTTACGTGGGTAGCATACATGCATTTCTATAGTGCAAACCTTGGACTGACTTGGATCACGTTGTGCCAATGGCGGATTGCCATTTTTTGACTATCATTACTCATTGATTCATGACTCATTACACTAAACGCTGCCTCTTATAGTGTATATATATATATATATATATATATATATCATATATAATATATGCCATTTTAGCAGACGCTTTTATCCAAAGCGACTTACAGTAGTGAATGCATACATTTTTAGGTATATGTGGTCCCAGTGGGAGTTGAACCCACAACCTAAGCGTTGCCAACGCCATGCTCTACCAACTGAGCCACACAAAACTATAGATTGTACCCTACAAGCTGCCTGGTTCAAGCCCTAAATTACACCCTATTCTCGTCAGGACCCTAAAACGCGCACTATAAAGCGTACGCTAACACGCTGCCACTTATAGACCACACACAACCTCGGAGGCAGCAGAATAATAATCATCCCTGCATTAGTTTAACTTTTTTGTTCTTTTACTCGATCCTGGTTATTGGCAATTGTCTGTAGCCTGTGGAATCTGGTCTGGTCTGCAGTCTGACTCCTTCAGAAAGGCTGTGGTCGGTCGGGCCCACGTGATGCGGGCACAGCATCAAAGCAGCTCGTCTTTGGTCGGATTCTGTTGGTGTTGGTTGAGGATGAAGGGCCGCCTCGCTGCCATAAATAGTTTCAGAATCAGAACCAGAAACCCTGTTCTCTTGCGTTCGGGGAAACTCCTGCAGGGGTAATGCACAGTATCCTCTCGCTCAATAAAACGCCTCCCTCCGCCCCCTCAGGCCCCCTGCAGGGAGCCTGCATCAGAGGGCCCACATACCTCCTCTTCAAAGCGCACGTTTTATGGACCAAACCTGTTGCGCATTTTGAAGAGGAGTCCAAATTGGACACAGGCTCACTCAGCCAGTCTTAGAACTTCATCCATGACAGGATTAGAAAACACAAAAATCCCCTACCCCCCCATCCCCGATACCCACCCCTCCACCGTCTGTCTGTCTGTCCACGTGCGAGAGAAAACCCACAGTGATGCGTACCTGTCTCAATTCAGCCAGCGGGCGTTGCCCTCCCGCTTCCCTGCTCCTGTCGAAGTCTGTTTCTGATGTTTGGAGAGAGTAACTCCATTTTACATTTTACATTTTAAGCATTTAGCAGACGCTCTTATCCAGAGCGACTTACAAGATGTGCATAAGTCGGTCTGGATAAGAGTGTCTGCTAAATGCTTAAAACTCCATCACCACAGTCCTCTCCTGACAACAGCGTTGTGGCCTGTGCGTTTCACCACTGAGGGACCGTGTGGACTCTGGTCCTGAGGTCCAGGAGAGACGGGTGCGACTGACCGGTCCAGAGCAGCAGAGCGGGTCAGAACTGCATCGTACCTCCCACTTCAGTGGCCCGGGGAGGTGCTGCTTGCCCGTAATTGTTGTAGAAAACGTATACTACCAAACCTTATATTTTACAGTTTTTTTGTTTAACTAGAGCCATTGCCATATGCTTAGTAGCTGCACATATTTCTTACGATTAAGAAAATTGGTGCTTTGGTGCTGGGTGGCTCATCCTGTTAAGGCACCGTTCTAGTGTGTGTATGAGCCCCATGGACTGCATCTTGTTTAAGACACTGTTCTAGTGTGTGTATGAGCCCCATGGACTGCATCTTGTTTAAGACACTGTTCTAGTGTGTGGATGAGCCCCACAGTCTGCATTCTGTTAAGACACTGTTCTAGTGTGTGGATGAGCCCCACAGTCTGCATTCTGTTAAGACACTGTTCTAGTGTGTGGATGAGCCCCACAGTCTGAATCCTGTTAAGACACTGTTCTAGTGTGTGGATGGGCCCCACGGTCTGCATCCTGTTAAGGCACTGTTCTAGTGTGTGGATGAGCCCCACGGTCTGCATCCTGTTAAGACACTTCTAGTGTGTGGATGAGCCCCACGGTCTGCATCCTGTTAAGGCACTGTTCTAGTGTGTGGATGAGCCCCACGGTCTGCATCCTGTTAAGACACTGTTCTAGTGTGTGGATGAGCCCCACAGTCTGCATCCTGTTAAGACACTGTTCTAGTGTGTGAATGAGCCCCACGGTCTGCATCCTGTTAAGACACTGTTCTAGTGTGTGGATGAGCCCCACAGTCTGCATCCTGTTAAGACACTGTTCTAGTGTGTGGATGAGCCCCACGTTCTGCATCCTGTTAAGGCACTGTTCTAGTGTGTGGATGAGCCCCACGGTCTGCATCCTGTTAAGACACTGTTCTAGTGTGTGGATGAGCCCCACGGTCTGCATCCTGTTAAGACACTGTTCTAGTGTGTGGATGAGCCCCACGGTCTGCATCCTGTTAAGACACTGTTCTAGTGTGTGGATGAGCCCCACGGTCTGCATCCTGTTAAGGCACTCTTCTAGTGTGTGGATGAGCCCCACGGTCTGCATCCTGTTAAGGCACTGTTCTAGTGTGTGGATGGGCCAATAAATAAAAAGAAAGTGACTGCATATAATTATATGTGGTAGGGGTGTTCGTTACATCTACCAATAATATATTGCTAGTTTTTTCCAGTATTCATGTCCTGTAATAATATTGTCCTACAGTGGCTTTCACATGTCATAACATGCTGTTATCCCAATCTGGTAGCTGACGTGATGAATGCTGTGGGTACCCTACACTCCATCTGTGCGAAAAGCATTCATTCTGCTTTTGTTAGCTCCATGCCATCTTCCTCACACATTTCTTTTCATTAACCTAAAAGCACGCTTTTCTGTTCATGGTGGTGAATGGGCAAAGTTCCATTCTCCATTTTCCCCTTCACTTGTGTCCAAACCTCCTCAGTTTGGACACAATTTAAAGTGGAAAAGCATTCGTATAAAGGGTACAGGAGTGGAACGCGCTGAACGCAAGCCACATTTTTTATATTTTTTATTGTAATTATTATTATTCTGCTTTTTTCGTTCGCACTTATTCAGTCGTTGCACTCAAGAAAAATAACTGCCCTCTTTCCTCGCAACCAAAGTTTTCTCCATTTTCTGTTCTCTTTGTGTTGCTGTCCTTGGCCTTATGTGCAGCCGGCGCTGTCCACAAATGAGGTTCTCCCTGTCACCACCTCTGTGCGTTCTTGCATGGATCATTACACAAATCACATTTCCTGTCTGCAACACCATCAACACTAGATTTTTTTGTTTAATTTTTTTACTGTGGAAATGATTAAATTACTAATGAGAGGAAATGTCTGTAGTTGAAAACTACAAGTCTCGACTAGCGTGGGCCCGACCCCCAACCAAAATCCAGATTTGCCAGCACACCCATCTGGTGCAAAGAGTCCAGGGTCCTCCCAGGGTGGACACAGACACTTTTGGAGCTGGAACAGAAATGGGTTTCGATGTGCTTGAACGTTCCCTCTCTCTCTCTCTTCCCCCCCCCCTTTCTCTCCCTCTCTCTCCCTCTCTCTCTCTCTTCCCCCTGTCTCTCTCTCTCTCTCCCTCTCTCTCCCTCTCTCTCTCCCTCTCTCTCCCTCTCTCTCCTCCTCTTTTCTCTGTCTGATTCTCTCTCTCTCTCTCTCTCTCTCTCTCTCTCCCCTCTCTCTCTCTCCCTCTCTCTCTCTCTCTCTCTCTCTCTCTCTCTCTTTCTCTCTCTGATTCTCTCTCCCTCTCTCTCCCCTCTCTCTTTTCTCTCTGATTCTCTCTCTCTCTCTCTCTCTCTCTTTGCCTGTTATTTGGATAGAGTATTCCATAGATTTCTTTCTGGAATCGAGGTGTACAAAGGGCCAGTTTTGGTTCTGAGTGGTGCATTAAGACAGCCTGTAGTCCCATGGTGGGGGTGAGGGGGTGGGGGGTGGGTGCCACAGGGCTCAGGTTTGAGAATCAAGACGGTCGCCGACCCCCATGGGGGGGCTGGAACCGGACCAGGAGCAACAGCACCTGCTCAACAGAGCGGCTCCTGTCCCACCGTATCGGATGAAAGGAGGGCAGTGATGGCGGAGCGAGGCTTTGAGAACCCCTGTGAGGTGGGGGGTCCGTCCATGCGCTGCTTCTCGGTTCTGGTTCAAAAAGCCAGCTCTCAAATTGGGGGTGTGCTTTCTTAAATCACCACATTGGGGGTGGGGGGGGATGTGATTACTTTTTTTCTTCTAACTTTTTAAATGATAATTGGACAAACATGTTTTCTGTAGTTTTTGTTCTATGGTTTTTTAAATTTGGGATATTGAGTTTAAACATCATGAATGTTTAAATGTTCGTGCACTTTGGGAAAATCCGTTCTTTTTCCACTTGACCGCAGCGCACACACATTCTGTGTAAACACATGTTATAACCATCCCGTGGACGTCCACACTAACATGTTTGAACACATGTTAGAGTGCGCTTGTGTGGGTTGTGGAAAGTTTTGCAACCCTGGGGTCTTATGCTGAGAAAATGTACCAATAGAAATTTGGCCACAAAGATTTTCCCTGTAGTAACTGAAGGGTCCATTTCTGAGCTCCTGATGAAACAAACATATATTTTTTCACTGTTGAAACTCATTATCCCAAATTAGAGAAACATCTAATTAAGCTTCATGAATCCATTTGTCAAATTAGTAATTCGGAAACTACAAAGAAATTGCCTGGTTTTAAGCACAATTCTTATTTTTGTTTGTGTTGTGCACTAAAAATAGGACTTTTTTAAATTGTTTGTATTATTTTATCGGTTTGGTGTTTGTTGATGGGTGTGGGTTGTGGCCTGTTCTTCACCTGTACACGTACGGACACACCTGTTAGTCTGAGGAGCGTGCACCTGGTTAAGGGGCTTCCTTTTGAAAACGTTTCTGCCAGATGAGTTACAAAAATCCAAGCGTTTCTGGAAATGAAATAATGCAGCTGTGTCCAGGCTCTGTCATTGATGACACATGATCGCAGCCCACAGCCGACTTCCAGGCGATGTTTTGGCTCCTATTTCCAACAGCCAGCACACGCACACGCACACACACACACCAGGCAGAGGCTTCAGAAGGACCGTCTGGAGAAATGTTTTTGATGTCACTTCAAAGCCAATAATGGTCAAAGTAAAAGTAAAATGTGCATGTAGTGGTCATTGCGGCGAAGCTGAACACAATTAAGACATGACATGTTTATTGATAAACTCATTCCCAGCGCTGGTTTGCCTTGCAGTCTGAGGAGGCCGTTCGGCGGCCTAAAACTCCATCTCCCATCATGCCCTTCTAAAACTCGCACTTTTTACTTTTTAAATATTCAGCTGCACCATCAAGGTCAAATAGGGAGGAAGGGGGCTCTGATAGCGTAGCAGTCTAATGCACCCGTATGGTCTTTTACGAGTGTGAGCTGCCTATCACGGTCACGGTTCGAAACCTGACTGTACCAGACCGGCCCTGCTGGGGAGTCCTGATCAGGGGCCGCGTTTGACTGTCCATCCCAGGGGGAGGGTGAACCGGCACAAGTACGCTGACAAGCACATACGGGTGACTCCAGAATATGGGTGGGCAAATTCCGTCTTGAAAGAAGCAGAGTTTGCTGCTCTCTGAGAATTCGCTTGCCTTGTAGGGACGGGTGGCGAATTCGTGTGGGGAGGGCAAATCTAAATAAATATAGGGTATAATTGGCCATTAAATTGGGAAAAATCTGAAAAACAAATTATGTATATTTTTAAAATTAAAACAGAGAAATGTTTTTCCCACTTTATAATCCACACATACACACTGTAGTGACATTAGCTTGTGTCGCATTAACGTACACGTATTCAATATTTATTTAGCGGGGACGGCAGCCAGTGGAACCCAATTTGTCCAGAACAAAAGACAGGGAAACAAACATGGATAATCAGAATGTTTCTTAATACAATCGCTAAGGAAATCTATCAATGAACAATTTCTGATTACGCCACCTTGATATTAAAAGACACAATAACTAACGCAAATAAATGAATTCAAAGTAGGCTGGGGGGACTAGCCAAAGTAAAGATACAGTAATGGATAGCGGCCGCTAAATGTATGTTGCTGCTTAGCAATATCTAGTCCAGGCTTCCTCAAGTCATGGTGGGCCGAGCACTGCTGTTTTTCCACCCTTCCTTTACCTGGGAGTCAGGTGTGAAGACACTCTGGCCAGTCAATTGCGTTAATTGTTCAGTTAGCTACCTGTGAGAAATGGAAACCAAACCAAGGTGGCCTCCTGCTGGGCTCCACCAGGATCTCACACACACATTTGCTGAGAGAAATATTTTCTTTTCAATTTAATATATATATATATTTTTAAGCAGACATAACTACTATTGTTTAATTCAAGCTGCATGAAATGGAAATAAGAGATTCGTGAAATTTTAAGTCCTAAAGACCCCAGGCAATCCCTGGCATTATTAAACCACTGTTGCAGTTTACCACCAAAAACCAAGGCTACATTTGGCGGCCTAAAACTTCATCTCCCGACACTGGCCACGGAGACCGGGGTTCGATTCTCCGTCCCGCCAGAGTCGGCTCTGGCCGGGAGTGCCACCAGGGGGGCGGCGATTGGCTGTCCGCCCCAGGGAAGGGGGAGGGAAGCCGCTGCGCATAAGAGTGGCCGCCCTGTAGTACCGGGTTACGGTCGACGGGCTAGTGAGTGCCGTCTTGGAGGAGATGTTATTTCGCCTTCGTAACTCACATTACTAGGGGGGGATTGACATCAAAATAGCGGATCTAATTGGCTACTAAATTGGGAGAAAATGGGAGAAAATCTGAAACAAAATCTTTAAAAACTTCTTTTTTTTTTTACTTTCATCTCCCATCTTGCCTTCTAAAGCCCCCTTGAAACTTTTAAAGCTTTGCACTTTTTACTTTTTAAAGACTTTTAAAAAATGTACTATCAAGATCAAACATGGAAAGGAAAGCGCCTGTCCCAAATGTTTTTGGTTTTTTTCCATGATATAAATCCACCCACACACATTTACTCAGAGAAATATTTTCACTTTCAATTGTGTTTTTTTTTTCTTATTCTTAAGCAGACCCCCTAACTGCTATTGCTTAATTCAAGCTGCACAAAATTTTAAGTCCAAATTTAAAGACCGCAGTATTCAATCCCGGGCATTCTTTAAAACTGCTGTTGCTTGTTTACTACCCCAAAAAAATCAAGGCTACATAGCCCAGACTCCGAGGTTATAATTGGAGAATGACCGTCCACTTGGGAAGCGGGTTGTTTGTGATGTAAATTAGCTGGCCCGCTATCAGACCGCCGGACTAAACGGCTCCCTCCCCGAGCCATACACACTGGCATGTCCGCGCTAGCCCCGCAAACTCTAATCTTAAAATCTGCGGCGGTCAGCGACAAAACTTTGTTTTCCAGCCGAAAAGGGGAGCGAGGAGCACAATGCAGATTGTATTTTTAAATCACGGCCGTGCCTAACGGGCTCGCTGTGTCTCGCGCCATGTTGTAATATTTTTATTCTGACATTTACATATAATGATGTGCCTCCCTTGGAGATAAATAGTGATTTGCCCTGAAATTGGAGCTGGGCATCCGCACAGTCTCCAGACATCATGGCTACCTACCAGACTGCGCTTTTGGTTGTGTTCCTCAAGTCAATGTTTTTTAGGAAGGATGTTGTTTTAGCTTGATGTGTCTGCAGGAGAGAGAGAAAGGCTCTTTTGTTGCGCAGCGTTTTTCTACGCGTGTGGGTTTGGCAGGTGCAGACAAATGTTTTTAAGTGGCATTAAAATGGCAACAGCTGCAGTGCATGAGGGTGGCAGCTGGGTTTGGGCAAGACCGCGTTTCGCGAGGTAGATTTGATTGTGTTTATCAACCGAATCGTCATCCGGGTTTGACGTCTTGGTGACGTTTGCTGTGCTTTTGTGTGTTTGTTTATCGTTTATCGCCTTTGTTTGGCCAGGTAGCTCAACTGAGAACCTGGTTCGCGTTTGCAGTGACGACCAGAGGAATCAAAGCGGGCAGGATTGTGTAGCCAATCAGATGTAGGGAGGACAATTAGGCGGCCAGATGTAGAGAGCCAGTGGAATTTTGGGGGGAAATTGACCAGGACATCAAAGTTAATAGCACCACTCTTTCAGGAAAGTGCTAGAAATAATATGTAGATGTGACAATAATGCTAATACAAAATGCATAAATAGCACTAAACGTGTTCCGTCAATTTGTCTTTGATTGATCTATATCAGACATTTTTTTGTAGTACAATACACTGGTAAACCAATGTTTACTTTATATGAAAGTCTAAAATATGTAGTTTTCGGAAATACAGAAATATAAAGTAAATATCCTTGGAAAAGGAAAATGTGTTTTCCATTTTGATGAGGGCCCCTTAGTGGACCCCGTTTCGGGAAGCCCCGGGCCCCGAGCGGTGGTTCTGTCGGGCTCAGAAGTGGGTCACGGTTGCACACAGGCCCTCGGCTGGCTGTCTGTTTACCGACAGACTGGCAGGTCTGGAAGCAACAACGGAAAAAGTGAAATCTCCCGCTTGGACGGAAGAGAAAAAACGCACCGCGTAATTTCATTACTGCCGATGACGCGGCGATCTCCGGCGTAAACAATAAACCTGGCGAGCGTCGACTTCCCAGCATGCCCTTTGGCGCTTCGCTGAGCCACGCTCAGGTCTCAGATGAGCTATTCAGCGTTTTATTTACGATTTTCCTTTTCTTCTTCCTCAGTGGCCGACTCATCCCTCACCTCCTCGATTGACTGTTTCCTGTTTCTGTGCTTAAACTGGCACGTCCAGGACAAGCTTAGCACACAGCAAGGATCCCCAAAACCTGGAAGGGGGGGAGAGTGAGCGTTCAGTTTTTCAAAAGAGTTTAAAATCGAATTCATTCCATTTGCCTTGTGCTTTCACGTTTGTCCCTCGTATACAATCATAACAATGTCGTGTTGTTTTGATGTTTTCAACGTCATGTTTTAATCAGTCGGCGATGTTGGGTGGAATTGTATATTCAGGAAATCCAAAATGTTTTTCATATTTACATTCTACGCATTGTGGCTGTCAGGGGAGCTACATGTTTACGTCATTTGCGATGCATGAAAAACAAATCCATGGATATTGGGGGGGGGGGGATGTTTCGAAAACATATTGTGTATGTAACTTGACCGATAATGTTGGCTGTTTTTGTTTTTCGAAATTCTTATTTGCCTTTTTGTCTTTGCGAACAGCGAGGGCTACAATTACCCGATGACTGTTTTAAACCCCCTTCCACATTTGCAGTACAGCGCTGATGAAACTGTGTGGAAAATGTGAGCGGGGCCCGGCTCTGATTTGGGTCAGAAGCGACGTAGAACAGCAGGGTTTGGCCTGTTTTCAGAACAGCGAGAATATTAAACATGCCAGGGCGATCCCCATGGCGACGGGGGTCCTGTTGGGTCAGGACTCGACGATTCTGTCCTGGAACACTGGAGCCGACAAAGGCCCCTGATTTATTATTATTATTTTTTAAATGAAATGAAAGGAAAGGAAAAAGAAAAATATCCTCTGCAGCAGAAAGGCGAAGGCTTCGGGGAATGGCGGTTCTGTTTCCCCTCGTCTGTCGGCGAGCGAGAGCGAACGCGGCCTGTCTGACGTAGCGGACTCCCGCAGCGAAACCCGTGTGCGTGAGCTGGAGCACCTGTGCGTACCTGCGTGATTCCTCATCTGGTTCACATTTCCAACTGGCTCACTGTCACACATTTTTCTTTAAATTCATATATAATTGAAGGTTTTATGCCCCCCCTCCTCCCTGTCTAATAAGATGACATCACTCAGCGGTACTCAAGCCCCGACCTGAGTTTTAATCTCCTACGAAAGACTCAAATCTAATGAGTCAAAGGAGTTTTTATTGCGTTTCTGACGTGATTGATGGAGCGCAGAGCCCAGATCTCTCTCTCTCTGTGTGTAATTGAAAGCTTGGCTGTGTGGATCAGTCATCAGTCAGGTCCGAATGCTCCCCCTGCCCCCCCGAGCGCTCTGCCCCCAGGTATGCATGCGCACCTGCTGAGAGCAGCAGAAGCCAGGAGCATGGACAGATGCTCAGGTTATTAAGGGGGGGGGGGGTGTGATGTGAGCGTTTATTTGATCTGCCTTTTATTTGGGAGAACCGTGTGGCTCGGACCTCTTAGCTACACCCTGGGGGGGAAGTCGCACACTACCGTGATTTCACCAGTGATTTCACTGCTGATTTCCCCTGTGATTTCACCCCTGATTTCATCTGTGATTTCACCCCTGATTTCAACCCTGAGTTCACCCCTGATTTCAAACACCTGTGCGCCCCCTCCGCTCTGGCTCCCAACACTTCATAGTCATCATGTGCCTATCGTCTTGATATGCTCATTGTTGTTTTCCAAAAATTATACCGTGTTGTTAGCGAACCTTTAAAACATTTTTTTATACAGACAAGCGCGCGCATCACCTGAAAATTTCCTCATGAATAGTTTCCAACTGAAGGCCAATGTGTAGTGAACGCATTTACGCAATGGCGGTAAATACAACTATCCTGGTATCACCGAAGGAATTTTCACCAGTTAAAAGAAAGGACAACAAACTTAAGTCTCTGGCAGAAGTTGTTTTTGGCTACGGCTTAGCGAAAGATGAGACGAGAATAATTTAAATTAAAAAAGCCCTCCCCGCACATACCTTGAGATGGCATGACTCAAGTGTTTGCGGGCGCGTGTGTGCGTCGCCTCTGTTTTGTCTTTGAGAGTTTTGTCACAATGCTGCCTTTTCGAGACGCTGAAAAAAGAAAAACTGAATTGTGGCAAACATTCCATAACGGTTGTCCAGTGGAACATTCTTATTCTCCGGATGTTTTTCTTTCCCTCCTTTCCTTCAAAACAACGGCGCTGCTGAATTCGCTTTTATCCACACTCCACACTCTGGTGTTTGAAAGATGCCCGCTGTATCCATCATCTCCCATCACGTGCATGCATTCTGCATCCTTATGAAAGAAAGCCAACGCAATCTCTCAATAAGCCACTCTCTCTCTCTCTCTCTCCCTCTCGCTCTGTGAGGGGTTAAAACGTGCCTAACAATATATTAAACCAAAAATATGGCTTAATTATGGGGCTTGTCAGCTTTTAGTGTTGGTTAAATGACAGCCTTTGTCTTTGAAAAACAACAGAAAGTACTTACGAGAAACACCACAGCTTGCTTTTGATGCCGGGCGCTGTGGGCTGGTGAGACGGTCTGTGTTTGTGAAACGAGAGGAGGTCATAATCCGCTTTTACTACAAGTGAAGAAACCCGGAAACTCACACGGTGATTTTATTGAAACGAGTTTATTATATATTGCTGGAACATAAATCGTGGGTTTTTTTCAATCATTTTTTCCTCCTCTACCAAAAAGAAGAAAAATAAGTCGTCATAATGACATCATCGCACATTTTAGTCCCCAAATGAAATGGAGGATTTTTGTGTGCCGAAGCGAAAGGCACTCGTCGTAAATCTCTCTCTCGTCTCGTGTGTTCGGGGCTACGGTTCCAAACGTTGCGTGTGCGCTGCATGTGCGTCCTGCTCTCCGTGCGTAGCCCAAACCGGGGCGTGTTCAAACACACCATAACCTGCCCGCACCCCCACCACCACCACCCCACCCTCACGCACACAAACTCTCACACACACGCAAAGAAACAACTTCAGAGAGAGACTCTTTGGCGCGCGCGGCTCTGTGACGCTGGCACGGATCACAAAGCGCGATCCGTCAGGCTTAATTGGCGTGTATTAGCGAGGAGAGGGGGCGTGGCGGCTGGGGTCGGGCGTAGCGTGAGCGGGTGGCTGGCGTGGGTTAGGGTTATGTGCGCAGGATGGGCGGAGGGAGGAGGGAGGAGTGTCCGTGTGTCAGGTGGCCCTGCGCTGACCTGCGCGGCAGGCCGCTGGATGCCGCTCCGTTTCCAGGGATCTGCTCCTCATCTGGCAGAGAGCACCTGCAGGCGGCTCCTCATGAGACGGCCGCTCTTTCCAAACACGGGGAAGAGGAGGGGAAACGTGCGCGCACGCACGCGGCCCTGCTGAGCTCTAACAGGCCGTCGCACCCGAGGGATACGCACCGCTCCGGGCTACGATTCCTGCTCCTACAGGCTCTCGCTGGTCTGTTCCGCCCTCTGTGGGTCTAGTCTGGTCTGGTCCGGTCGTTTCTCTGGGTTCTGTCCCGCGGTGTTCTGGTTCTGGTCTCTGGTCTGTCTGTCTGTCTGGCCCGTTGTGGAGGACAGTGATGTGAAACTGATGCCACATCTGTGCAGGGACTCTTGCCCTCAGTGACTGTGAGACACCCGTCGCTTAGCCCACCCTTAAAAACCTAAGCACGCACGCATCAGAGAGTGTGTGTGTGTGTGTGTGCGTGTGAGAGAACAGATAAGGAGGCAGGCAGCTGTTTCACTGGCCCGTCGACCCCCAGTCCCCCCCAGCTGTGCGTGTCTTTGAGACGGATGGTCTCTCTGAGGCCTGGCACGTGCACGCCACACACAACACGCCCATACGTCTGCGCCGGAGCGCGAGCGGGGGATGGAGATGTCATCGCCTTCACAACCGCCGCCACGCCTCCCTGACAACCGGGGGGGAGCAAGCGGCTCCTAGCGCTCCCTGTCAACTGTGGCGGTTCAGCCAAGCGATAAATCTCCTGCTCCTGATTGAGTGAGTGATTGATACGAGATAACTGGCATTGTCCTGCCTTCCTCTCAAATGGATACGCCTCATACTCAGGAATATTTGTCATTTGGACATGGGATATATATATAGGGGTGTAACGGTACACAAAAATCACGGTTCTGTACGTAACTCTGTTTTGAAGTCACGGTTCAGTACGTTTACGGTACAGCGTGGGGGGGGGGAAATAAATGGTAAACATAAAATAGCTTTTCATTTATTATGAACTTTGTAAACAGTGGCTAATTGGCCATAATTTACTGAACAAAGTGAGGCACATATCTTTCTTTCTTAAATAAAAAATGTCCGTCCGTACTGCTGCAACTGCACACCAAAAAAGTTCTGCATGTGCGTTAGTGGTTAAAGCAAGATTGCATACGTTTGTTCACAGCGCATACCGAACCGAAAGTCCTGTACCGAACGGTTCGGTAACAATACGTGTGCCGTTGCACCCCTTGTGGTATATGTTGTTGTCCAGTGAAGGTGGCCGGAGAGACCACTGCACCTTGGTTTTGATTATCACTGCTCAGTGCTCAGACTGTATTTCATTCAGGGGCTTCAAATCAGCTATAAAAAAAACTATGAAAACAAAAACAAAATGAAAAGTTATCGGGAGCCAGACGGGAGAGTCACTCGGAGACAAAAATCACAATCTCGTAATTAGCGCATTTCATCGCTCGCAGATGTCGCTGCTTGTGGTGCCGTCCACAATCGGACACGTTTGAGAAGACGGTCGGCTCTGTAATAACGCTAAAGTGAGATGGAGCTCTCCAGGCCTCCAGCTGCTCAAAATATTTGACTAGCAGCGGGAGTCATTTAATCGAGGGGTCATTTTTCACAGCTAACTGCCGCTGACTCTGGCGTGTTTGCCTATTGAGTCATTTTAGCATTTTGCCTAAAACTGCTCCTTCCTCCGAAATCAAACCCAGACTGCAAATATGTCCAGTTAGACTTAACAGTTCAGTGTGTTGACTAGGAGAAATACGACTTTACCCTGGTTCAGAGCAAGTGCAAAATGAAGAGAAAAACAGTGTGTACAGTGTACACACCACTGTATGCAAGTAACTTTAACTTCATGCGGTACATACGGATCTGACTAGAGTGATTTAGGCTTTTACCTCCCAGCTCTGTCCCGTTTCAGCTGTACTTCTCTAAATGCTGTGTGTTGTAGCATTGAGCCGCAGTAATAATAAGGCGGCAGTGTAGTGTAGTGGTTAGGGAACTGGGCTTGTAACTCAGAGGTTGCTGGTTTAGTTCCCAGCTGGGGCACTGCCGTTGTACTTAACCTGAATTTCTTCAGTAAAAATATCCAGCTGTATAAATGGATTGTATGTAAACCGTGTAAGTCGCTCTGGATAAGAGCGTCTGCTAAATGCCTAAAATGTAATGTAATGAAATGTAAATGTAATAATGAAAATCTTGCTTGCAGAAGTATCTCCTTATCTGTTCCACACACACACACACACACACACACACACACACACACACACACACACACACACACACACGCACATCCTCCATAACTAAAAATTTGTGTAGTGATTCACTGAAAGGTGCCAAATCAAGCACAGTCCTGCCTTGTGGAGAGTCGGGATTGTGATCTGTGGCAGACTACCATCTCAAAAATGTCTTAAAATATCACCAAATATAACACGACTGTGTAAAGTAGTGCTGGGTATATTTTTGCACAAGTTTCCACGGTTTAACAGTCGGCACGAAATGGAAACAATCGACCGCGATGTCAGACCGATGATGTCACGGTGTTGATGATGTTGTCACGGCTGTTTCCGCAGGAGGAGTGCTTCCTGAATCTGGAGGCGCCCATCGCTAGGGTTTGTGGGTACGACACCCCCTTCCCCCACATCTTTGAGCCCTTCTACATCCCCGACAAGTGGAAGTGCTTTGATGCTGTTAAACGGATGATAAACTACTGAAGTGTAAGTGAGGTTTGTGTACATAATGAATCGTCTGCTCAATGTGCCTCTCCCACCTTACTGTCCACTTGTCTGTCTGTCTGTCTGTCTGTCTGTCTGTCTGTCTGTCCGCCCGTCCGTCCGTCCGACCTTCCTCCAGTTGTCTGTCTGCCAGTCTACCTGTCCAACTGTCTGTGTGCCTGTCCTACCCACCTACTTACCTACCTACCTGTCTGTCATTGCTAGTCTGTCTACATGTCCACCTGTCTGTGTGCCTACCTTTCTGTCTGTCCGTCTGTCCATATGTAGATTTTACAGGCTATGTGATGAGTGTGATCTGTGAGCACTGTTTTTGCAGCCAATGCTGATCTTCTATTGTATGCCATTTATAGAATATGCAATTCTATCTAGTTGTTGAAGCATGTTAATGAGTGGAGAGGGGGTGATGGTGTATTGTATCACAGTGCTGTTCACCGCTGTACACCCATGGCCAAAAGTTTTGAGAATGACACAAATATAAATTTTCACAAAGTCTGCTGCCTCAGTTTTTATGATGGCAATTTGCATATACTCCAGAATGTTAAGAAGAGTGATCAGATGAATTGCAATTAATTGCAAAGTCCTCTTTGCCATGAAAATGAACTTAATCCCCCAAAAACATTTACACTGCATTTCAGCCCTGCCACAAAGGAATAGCTGACATCATGTCAGTGATTCTCTCGTTAACACAGGTGAGGTGTTGATGAGGACAAGGCTGGAGATCACTCTGTCATGCTGATTGAGTTAGAATAACAGACTGGAAGCTTTAAAAGGAGGGTGGTGCTTGAAATCATTGTTCTTCCTCTGTTAACCATGGTTACCTGCAAGGAAACACGTGCAGTCATCATTGCTTTGCACAAAAAGGGCTTCACAGGCAAGGATATTGCTGCTAGTAAGATTGCACCTAAATCAACCATTTATTGGATCATCAAGAACTTCAAGGAGAGAGGTTCAATTGTTGTGAAGAAGGCTTCAGGGCGCCCAAGAAAGTCCAGCAAGCGCCAGGACCGTCTCCTAAAGTTGATTCAGCTGTGGGATCAGGGCACCACCAGTGCAGAGCTTGCTCAGGAATGGCAGCAGGCAGATGTGAGTGCATCTGCACGCACAGTGAGGCAAAGACTTTTGGAGGATGGCCTGGTGTCAAGAAGGGCAGCAAAGAAGCCACTTCTCTCCAGGAAAAACATCAGGGACAGACTGATATTCTGCAAAAGGTACAGGGATTGGACTGCTGAGGACTGGGGTAAAGTCATTTTCTCTGATGAATCCCCTTTCCAATTATTTGGGGCATCCGGAAAAAAGCTTGTCCGGAGAAGAAAAGGTGAGCGCTACCATTAGTCCTGTGTCATGCCAACAGTAAAGCATCCTGAGACCATTCATGTGTGGGGTTGCTTCTCAGCCAAGGGAGTGGGCTCACTCACAATTTTGCCTAAGAACACAGCCATGAATAAAGAATGGTACCAAAACCAAACCAAAACATCCTCCGAGAGCAACTTCTCCCAACCATCCAAGAACAGTTTGGTGACGAACAATGCCTTTTCCAGCATGATGGAGCACCTTGCCATAAGGCAAAAGTGATAACTAAGTGGCTCGGGGAACAAAACATCGAAATTTTGGGTCCATGGCCAGGAAACTCCCCAGACCTTAATCCCATTGAGAACTTGTGGTCAATCCTCAAGTGGCGGGTGGACAAACAAAAACCCACAAATTCTGACAAACTCCAAGCATTGATTATGCAAGAATGGGCTGCCATCAGTCCGGATGTGGCCCAGAAGTTAATTGACAGCATGCCAGGGCGAATTGCAGAGGTCTTGAAAAAGAAGGGTCAACACTGCAAATATTGACTCTTTGCATAAACTTAATGTAATTGTCAATAAATGCCTTTGACACTTGTGAAATGCTTGTAATTATACTTCAGTATACCATAGTAACATCTGACAAAAAGATCTAAAAACACTGAAGCAGCAAACTTTGTGAAAACCAATACTTGTGTCATTCTCAAAACCTTTGGCCACGGCTGTAAAGCACAGATTTATTCCTCTTCCCCCCCGATGCCTTTAAAAAATAACACACAAAATTAAATCTGGATTAAAGCGCCAATCGTAAAAACGGCACAGCACCAAATTCCTCGGAGGAACCGAAGTGTGTCGAGGAAGCGGTGGAGCCACGCTCCAGGAGATACGTGACGAGATGTCATCAGATATTTCTGTTTGATGTTTCTGTTGGGCGGGGCGCGCGTGCGCGTGGACGCTAACATCTCATGTTTTTCTCTCTCCCTCCTCCAGAACTCAGATGCTCTGTGTGTGGACCGCACCCAGGCAGAACCTCATTGCTCCCGCTCACTCTGACCCACAGAGATAACGCACAGACTGTTACCTTTTTCACCTAGACAAACGCTTTTACGGAGTGGCTTCCTGGTTGGCGGTTCTGCAGTAGCGGTGACGTGTGGTGTTGAACACTAATGGACGTGCTGTACGAGCCCCCTGTGCGATTGGCTGTTCCCCTCTCTCTATCTCCTGATCCGGTTGAATGGTTTAGCGCTCTCTCATCTTGTTGTTTGTTTGTGAGTTTGTTGTCCTGATCTAAGGGGAGTGGGTTTTTTTGTGTAATAAACGGACCTTGCAGTGGCACACCAGGGCTGGCAGCTTGAGTCATTCTCGTGGGACGGCGGGAGAAAATGACCACGCGGGGGGGGGGGTCACAGGAGGGAGGCATTCTGTTTGCTGTGGCCCCACCCTCCCCTCTCACACTCACAATCTCACACACACCACACGCACTCACTCTCACACACACACTCACAATCTCACACACACACACACACACCCACGCACTCATTCTCACACACACACACACACACACACACACACACACTCACAATCTCACACACACACACACACACCCACACACTCACTCACACACACACTCACACTCACAATCTCACACACACCCACGCACTCACTCTCACACACACACACACACACACACACTCACTCTCACACACACACACACACACACACACATCACACACCCATGCACTCACTCTCACACGCACACACACACACCGACACACTCACTCTCTCTCTCACACACACACACACACACACAGATAACTTGGGGAAATGAGTCTTCATACACATCCGATATCCACACACGGTTGAGGAAGATGCATTCACCGTTATACTATGTGGTAATGTACCGAAGGCATCTGTGCCATCCTAGAACACGTTGTAAAACTGTGAGGGTTCGTGCTTGAAGTCATCAATTCAGTTTCTGGGCAGAAAGCATGCTCGTTCGTGTCCTGTCTGTCAATACATGCCTTTGCTTTTGAAGACAGCATGCCTGTGCGTACAAGCCATACTGAAATGCGGGGAAGCAGGCATTTAATCAACACACTGTAAACAGAAGGTAAGAGTGGAAAATCTCTCCAGGTAGATGGATCGTCTGGTGTCTTGCCTTTTTTGGGTATTCCTTAGATGAGGGCCCCCTTTCCCTTAATCCAACGGGCGTTGGCTATGTGTGTGAGAGGGCTTGGCAGGGCCTTGTGGCTCTGAGAGTCTCACACCATCTGATCCACTGGCCTTACTGTTCGGTAATGCTGTGTCAACATTCTCCATTTCCTTACGAGTGAAAGGACATGAGGAAAATAGGAAGGAAAATAGTCTCTGGAAAATGGTCTGGTGACACTTCCGAAACATCTTTAGAGCCTTCGCTGCGTTAACGACGGCGGTGACGACCGGTGCGTTTTAGCTGGGCTGGCGGTGAATCGGCATCTCACGGAACGAGACAACCTGCGTTTGCAATGGCCGCCATGCTGCAGACACACGCACACAAACTCACGCACTCTTACACGCACGCTAAGTAATACACACATGTGAGCACGCTAACACACTCTTGCAGAGGATCGCAGTTGTCGTGAAAGAAACTCCCTTGACTCTGAACGTTCCATTTCCCGTTGGAATTCAGTCCCGGCTTGTTCTCGTATATGCTATATAAACTACGGAAAACAAGCCAAACCTGGACTGCGGCCAATGAATAAAGGTTCAGAAACAGTTCTTGTTTAATGCTGCAGTGTAACAGTTTGTTTTATTGGCAGGTTGAATGGTTGATTGTCAAACAGTTTTAGGGCCAAAAAACGTTTTTCGTAAAAAAAAAAAAAAAACGGTACCGAAAACAAACCCCAGTGGCTCTCGCCCATGCTGCTGTCATCTGGCAGCTGAGCGAGCAGGCATGTGTGATCTATGCAGCTCCATCTCGCTCGTTAATTTGGGATTAGAGGGACATGCCGGTGCCTGGCCTTTCTCTCTCTTCGTCATGCGTTATTTTTAAAGAATAAAACAAAGATGTGCGGCACGATTTAGGGCAAACAAACGTGGGCTCGAGTTTAAGAGTTTAGATCAATTTCTCCTGCATTGCAGAACGCTAAAGTCTTTTTTTAATGTTGCCTGCTCTTTGTCAAGTGTGCCAAATTCCCAGGAGAGAAGATCCGCAGCTCTCCTGGCGGTAATTGATCAACGTGTCTGCTGGCTCGTGCAGCGTTACTGCGCGGCGAGTGCAAACGCGCCATTGGCGGTGGACTGCGGCCGCGGAGATAAAGGCGTCTGTCTGGCGTGGCGTCCCGGGACTGATTTTACAGACCTGACGGGGAGGTGGCAGGGAGCCAGAGGCGCATACCTGCTGTCACAGGGCTTTCACGCTCATCGCCGCTGACGATACGGCGCTCCGCCGTATTCCCAGGGCTTGGACGGCGATCGCGTTCCGCGCTCAGACACATACGCGCGGAGGAAGACGGGACTCTTTCGCTCGTGGTGAAGTCGGAAAGGACGGCGCCGCCGCCGGGGCCACAGTGCCCTGTGCCTGGGCGGTCTGACGGCGGCCAGGCTGGCTGATTAGAGCCGGCCCAATGTGGCCGGCAGAAGCGAATCGGCTTTGAGCGCGCCGCAGGGGCCGCGATGGGCCGTATCAACGCTGTGTGTTGGTTACGCCGTCCAGATGTACATCTGAGGCGAGGTTGAGAACAGCCTGTGAGCTCATGGGACAGGCTGGGCGTTTTAAGGGGGTCTCCTGCTCTTAATGGGTAAGGGATGGTGGCATGATCGTGACGTGCGTGTGCAAAGGGAAGGCAGTGATTTTCAAATCAAGGTCTGATTTTTCAGTCTTATTTATAATCTCAAAAGCCCCTGTAGACGCTGCAAAGCTCAAGTCCCCAATTGACCTTAACACGACACAAAAGCACCTATTGACATGTTTTAAAATGACAACACAAAGCATACGCTACAGAATATCTTTGTGTTGTCTTTGTCTTTTTGACAACACAAATGTATACGTTATAGATATGTTCCAGAATGATGTGACCACACACACCCTTATAGACGAGTTAGTGACTCCCTTGTAGACATGCTACAAAATGACACACAATCGTATAAACATTACAGAACAATTCAGTAGTAGTTTGTAGTTTGACCTCAAAGCGCATTTTCACCAGTGACCAGATGAGTATATTTAAACCGCATTAGATTTGTTCCAACAGGTACACAGTACAAAGCACCTAATCTTACTGTACATTTCCTCTGCTCTGATGCATTGGGCACACAGCCTTATCCAGGCACGTCACACCACACCAGCAGATGCAAGCACAGAGCTCAGTGCTAAAATGCTATTTGAGAACAAATACTTGAATTAATGTGGCAGCACAATACAGTAGTGATGTAGCCCCACACACACACACACACCCCTACCATCAGGTGTGATTAGCGTTCAGTGTGCGTTCCATCTTTGCCTCTCTGAAGAGCGTGTCCAAACAGCCATTCGTGGGAGTATTTCATTTGGCCAGCTCTGCTGCCAAATTGTTGCTGTTGACTGATATGATCTGTGATTAAATGAACGTCTCACAGTCATAGAGTGTGGAGGGGGGTGGGGGTGACTGCAGGAGAGGGAGAGACTCACTGCAGGTACGGAATTGTCCACGGGAGCAACAATAATGTATCTTTAATCAACATGGAAACGATGCGAGGCTCGATGTCACTGGAACATTGTGAAAGATCATTTTCAGCACCTTGATGATCGACAGGAAAGCAAATGTGAGATATCCTATAAGCTTGCATGTGAAGATGTTCAGAGCTCTCTTGCAAAAGGAGTGCCAGTATTTGATGTTCAGGTCAACATAAAGAAAACACGAGTAAATGAAGGGTTCTGGTGGCTCTGTTATGATGTGGGGTGCATTTTCCTGGCATGGTTTGGATCCACTCAACCCCTTAGAGGGCAAGGTAAACACCAATAAATACAAAGCCATTCTGAGTGATCACCTTCATCCTGTGGTGAAGCATTTCTATCCTGATGGAAGTGGTCTCTTCCAGGATGACAATTCCCCCCATCCACAGAGCACGAGTGCTGACTGAAAGGTTTGATGAGCATGAAAACAATGTAAACCATATGCCATGGCCGTCTCAGTCACCAGATCTCAACCAAATTGAACACTTATGGGAGATTCTGGAGCAGCGCCTGAGAATGTTTTCCACCATCAACAAAACACCAAAAGATGGAATTTCTCATGGAAGAATGGTGTTGCATCCCTCCAATAGAGTGGTAGTTGTGTGTGTTTAGAGTGATGGTTTGTGTTTGTGTTGTGTGTGTGTGTGTGTGTGTGCGTGCGCGTTTAGAGTGATTGTGTTGTGTGTGTGTGTGTGTGTGTGTGTTTAGACTGATGGTTTTGTGTGTGTGTGTGTTTAGAGCAGGGGTGGGCAATCTTACCCTGTGTGGGCCAGTGTGGGTGCAGGCTTTTGTTCCAGCCGAGCAGTAGCTCACCTGATTTGACTAATCAGCTAATCAAAGTCTTCAATCAGGGCTTTGATTAGTGGAATCAGGTGTGTCACTGTTCAGTTGGAACAAAAGCCTGCACCCACACCGGCCCACACAGGGTAAGATTGCCCACCCTTGGTTTAGAGTGATGGTTTGTGTGCGTGTGTGTGTTTAGAGTGATTTGTGTGTGTGTGTGTTTAGAGTGATGGTTTGTGTGTGTTTAGAGTGATGGTTTGTGTGTGTGTGTGTGTGTTTAGAGTGATGGTTTGTGTGCGTGTGTGTGTGTGTGTGTGTGGTTATAGTAAATTGTTTGTGTTGTGTGTGTGTGCGCGTTTAGAGTGATGGTTTGTGTTGTGTGTGTGTGCATGTGTGTGTGTTTAGAGTGATGGTTTGTGTGTGTGCGTGTGTTTAGAGTGATGGTCTGTGCATTGTGCATGTTAGTGTTTGTGTGTGTGTGTGTGTGTGTAGTTATAGAAAATGGTTTGTGTTGTGTGTGTGTGTGCATTTAGAGTGATGGTTTTGTTGTGTGTGTGTGTGCATGCATGTGTGTGTGTTTAGAGTGATGGTTTGTGTTGTGTGTGTGTGTGTGTTTAGAGTGATTGTGTGTGTGTGTGTGTGTGTTTAGAGTGATGGTTTGTGTGTGCATGTGTGTATGTTTAGAGTGATGGTTTGTGTTTGTGTCTGTGTCCAGTGAGAGGCCAGTCCAGCTGAGGTCTGCCCACCCCTCCCTCGGGCTTCTCCAGCGTGTAAATGAAACCAGTGGAATCGAATCAAACAACGGGCCATTCCGCACCGCATCGTAACAACACCAGCCTAACGAGGTCCGCATGCACAAACCGCCACAGTCCCAGTTCCGTCTGACTGCTAATGAAACACATCACCCAGCGCGCGGAGCCTGAGACAACCCGCCAGCAACGGAAAAGGACATCTGCGAAGGACTTAACGGAGAAAACACTCATTTTAGCTGGGCCTGTCTGTGTGTGCATGTTTGTGTTGATGAAAATTGCCACCGCCATAAAAGTGCGACACGTTTTCTGTCACAGTCTGGGTTCAATCGGCCGGACTAATCAGTCCATGGTGCGCACGGGCGTCCAGGCCTGAAGGCGGAGGGGCTTCGGTGATGACGGTGTGGCAGTATGTGTGTATGGAGTGTGCCCGTACTGTATGGAAATGCACGTGAAGCATGTTATGTTTTCATTTTTGCAAGTTTTGGGGGTTTTGGGGGAGCTGCTAGAGGAACTGTTCCCTCCTATCTCCAGTCACTCATCACACCCTGCACCCCAGCCAGACCCCTCCGCCCCGCCTCCTCTGGCAAACTGACTGTCCCTTCCCTGCGAGCGCCCGGCAGCCACTCCTCACGGTCTTGCCTCTTCTCTGTCCTGACCCCCCCAGTGGTGGAACGATCTTCCGCACTCGGTCAGGACCGCCAACTCACTGGCCATCTTCCGCAAGAGACTGAGAACCCACCAATTCAGACTCCATTACCACTAATTGTCATCACCCCGGCTTTCATGTTCAATACTGCATTTTGTAATTTGTATCTGTGTTGATGTCTGGCCCCCCCATTAAAGAAATATTTTTTAAAAGCCCTAACTTTTCCCTCCTTGTGTTACAGGTACGGTTGCAGCTGCCAACGACTGTCTATTACTGTGTCACAACACTGATCTCTGGCACGGACTATGATTGTTCCTACCATGTATTAATGCAGTTTTTGTAAGTCGCTCTGGATAAGAGCATCTGCTAAATGACTAAAATGTAATGTAAATGGGGTTTTGTGTAGTTGGTTTGTTTTGTTTTTTCTTGCGTACATGAGTGCGTGTTTTGTATAACTTTCCCAGTAGTGACGGAAGATTTAGGCTTTGTGAACTCTGTGAATGTGTGGAGCCGCCATGTGCTTCCAATCACCGGATGAGAAGATGCTGCTCTCCAAAGAAACATTTGTCACTCATTGATACCGCATGGTCATTCCTCCAATTTTGGGGTTTATTTTTTATTTAACCTTTTGTCTTAAGATTTTCCACATTTTCTTACTTTGAATCGCCCATTGTGCCTTTCACCGCAACGACACCGCACTCCCAGCGCAGTGTAGCTGAAGGTCGTGCACTCCTCCAATGTGCTAGCCTATGTGCCATTGAGTTGTTTTCACAGTCCACACAGTCCACACAGTGCTACAGGAGAGGGCTTGCACCGATCGAAGGAGAGGTGTATCTCCCATCGTCACTCACAGCTAACAGCTTGGTAGCCATTGGGCAGCTGGTGTGCTGTTAGCAGTAACTCGAGGAAACCTTAGCCAACTTTAGCCCACCCTATCCCTGATAGGACAAGGCCTATTGTCCCGCTGTAGTGGACTCTTGGTCGTGATTGGCTGCTGACAGGGCTGCGTGGCAATTTGGGCTTCATGAAACCTTTCCCCTTCATTTCCCAGTGAGGTTAGTTGGAGGGGTTTGGAGTAAAATAATCTCCAATAATCTTCATTAGGAAACAAATCCGATGTTTGTACCAGAAGACAGGAAAGTTTTAACCTGAATTTTAGATCTAATTCAATTCTTAGCGTTCCGTTCTGGAACTTTACAGCTGTTTGAGGATGACGTCAGCAGCCCTTTATGATGTCATCAATTAGAATCAACTAGAATGTTACAACATGTTCTAGAGCAGGGGTGCCCAAGTTCGGTCCTGGAGATCTACTGGGTGTGCAGGCTTTTGTTCCAGCCCAGCACTAACACACCTGATTCCATTAATCACTTCACTAACACACCTGATTTCACTAATCAACTGCTGGTCAAGGCAATTAATGTTCAAATCAGGTGTGTTAGTGAAGGGCTGGAACAAAAGCCTGCACGGCCAGTAGATCTCTAGGACCGAACTTGAGCACCCCTGTTCTAGAGCAAACGTCGTGGTGTGACAGTGCTCATCAAAGGAGTCCTTTCTTGTACAATTTATATCAGTCCTCCCTTGGGGGGCGTGAGCCCACAGGCCGCTCCCTGATTGGAGGATCGGAGCACTGTCATCATGAGACGTCTCCAGGACCGATCGGCATCTAGGCGTCGGCTCCACATGTAGCTGGAAACGCAGGTTGGAATCAACATTATTTACATCATCCACGCAATCTCAGATCAGAGGTTATGTTTCAATTGCAATTACACAAAAGTCACATTATCACAACCACATGAACCGTCTTCCCCTATTTATTCTCCATATCAGCGCTGGCCTCCTGTCAGTTTGTAGCTTGGAAACGTTCTCCTCACTGTGGATATCATGCTGTAAACGATAAAACAAAATTATTTTGCAGTGATGCAGAGCGGGCAAACAAGGCAGGAAATCTGTCTCTGTTTAGCACTAGCCGTCAAAAAGAATTACTGGCGTCATAAACTACACACGTTAGCAGTGGTGGACGCTAACGAAGTGCATTTACTTTACTTAAGTTCATTACTGTACTTAAGTATATTTGTTAAGTATCTGTGCTTAATTAAGTATTTCCATTTTTGCTTTTATTTTTACTTTCACTCCCTGACATTTCAAAGGCAAATGGGGTTAAATGTAGGACTTTTTACTTTTAGTAATATTGTATCAGGGTATCTGTACTTTTACTCAAGTGAAGGGTTTGTGTACTTTGTCCACCACTGCATGTTACCAAACAGTACATGCAACAAATAATTTAAATTTAAATGTATATTTTATATATAAACATTAAGAAATATAAGAAGGTCTCTTGAAGATTGCACTTTAGCAGGAGAGATAGCTTCTTATCTCCTCAGTGTGCTGTGGTCTGAAGGCTTTCCTGTGGTAGCAGGTCCAACATGTCGTGGGCTCCAAATGTCCAGTGTAGCATAATGGTTAGGGAACTGGATTTGTAACTTAAAGGTTGCAGGACACTGCCATTGTACCCTTGAGCAAGGTGTTTAACTTGAATTGCTTCAGTAAATATCCAGCTGTATAAATTGAAAGAAATGTGTAAATCCCTCTGGATTAGAGCGTCTGCTAAATGCCTGTAGTGTAGTGCAGTGTGGTTGGTTCTCTTTGAGACTTCGGATGCAGATGGTTGGCTTTGATGGCCATAGTTCTCAAACCGCATCTTTGCACGGGTGACACTATCTCTAGTGGCATTATCCTGTTATCCTGTGCCTCCAAAATATTCATTTTCTGGAAATTTATTTCAGATTTTTTGCCCCATTGTTTCCTAATTTGATAGCCAATTATACCCTTGTTCTAGTTCAACTACATTACCTCCCCTCTCATACTGCAAGTTCACCAGCGTAACTGTGGGATCTGCAGTGACAAAGACGCCGAACTGCCAACTCCTAGACGGAACTCGGCAAGCCATCGACTGTAACTCTGACACACACACAGAGATGCTTGCACATGTACGAACTCATGCTGGCTTCCCTCCCCCCAGGGGCAGACAGCCAATCACCGCCCCCAAACGGGACTCTCGGCCAAAGCCCGGCTGGCGCACTTACAACAAGCGCATTTACCAGTTGCACCACTCGGGGGAATTATTCTGTATATTCTAATCTCAGGAAAGGGTTTGAATGAGGATTTCTCAATTTGCTAAAGGTTGAGCCTGCTGCATTTCTATATGTGATGAGCCAGTGTACATTATCAGAAGGAGGAGAGAAAAAATTCTGTCCAGTTACAGGGCCCAGGGTTCATGGGCCCTGAGAGTGCGACTTTGCTTCAAACGGAAGAAAGCGGGGGAGAAAAAACTTTGAGACAACACCAAGTAATGATCCGGAATCACCCGGAATCTGCAATCGTCCTGTGAGCGTCAGGGACCGTTCTCAGCGTTTTCAGCCTCCCAGCCACAAACCGCTGACGAAATATAAAGATAAAATCCTCTCTGTCATTTTGGTCAGCATAAACCGGGGCTCTTTTTTGCTGGGCGGCGGGGACCACGCCCGAGACGAGGTGGGCGATATGACCTCTGCCGCTGCAGGGATAATACTACACATCACTCCTCCACTGTGTCATTAGCCACTATATATAAAACACTTATAAAGGCCAGCGCTCCCTCCACAGCCCGAATGAACTCCAATCTCAGTCCATCATTGGGCTCATTCTCACAACCTTTTATAGTCCGGACGTCGCTGTAAAGTCGCGTAGCCGTAAAGCCCCTGGTAATCCACAAAAGCGTCTAACTGCTCATCTGTGCTTTGCCCCCCGTGTGATGAAAAATACGCTCGCACGGCGGGTGATCTGATTCTCCTAAGTGATTGATGTGCACATATGTGCATATATAAGTGGAGCTGTTTTTACAGGGTTGTGTTGGTTTGGCTCTGATGGTTGCGAAATGTGTGATTGATTTCACGACTTGTCATCTCCTGTAACTTCCTCTGTTATTCTAGAAGCACCATTCCAGTAAAGTAGAGAGATTCCATTTCCGTTTAACTCACGCAAGCTTGGCGGCAATCCGAAGAGAATTCTTTACTTTTATCCAATGACAAATTCCACAAACTAAATATATTCGTTTTAGCCTAATTTACAGCTGCAGTTTGTAGTTGGTTTCCTCAAGATGTTCCCATAATCCAAGACGATAACGCCCCCCCATAAATAAGGGCATGCGTTTTTCACCACCCCTGTCAGGAACCTGCAGTTCCGTCCTCCAACACCAAGAGGTCGATGGAGGACTTTCTGAAGCTTCTTGTTAAGCAATCAACACATTGCAATCTCAAGTAATCATTCAATTACCACAAATGAGGTGTGTATTGCAGGGTAGTAGACTAGTCAGCAGTTGGCGCTGCACACACCCACACGTAATCATAATGATTGATCTGTCAGTAGGTTACTGCTTTCAGTTGTGAAATTATGTCTGTTGACACTTCTGTAGGGCATATCATGCCCATCCTGGAGTAAAGAAACTGATGTTGAAATGAGTGGGGTTTTAAAGTGCACAAACTTATAAAAACAATTGAAAGGAAAAGGAAAATGTTTTTTTGACAGCATAAAGATCAAATAAAAATATAAAGAACAAAATTATTATTGATGCCTTAATTGCCTTGATTTTTAAAATTCAGTTAAGGGAGCACATTATTTTATATTTTGGTGTTGAATTTAATCATTGTCAGATAATTTGTTGTTTCCTCTTTTATGACTTGTCATTGAGGTGTAAAAACTTGTTCATAAGAGGAAACTCTAGATTTGCGCCCTTCCACCAGCACTCAGATTGGTACTTAATTGTATAATTGGTCATGTTCATTTGAGTAATTGCCACTCATTACTGAAAATAGAGTGCCTACAGCAATGCCTTGTGGAAAAACACATGACCTTGCTCATACACTCTGCTAAATTGATTCAGGAGTGGTTTCATGAACACCGGGATGTCAAACATCTTCCATAGCCTACCCAATCACCAGATCCAAACATCATTTAACCTTTATGAGAAGTTCTGAAATATAGAGTGCGGAATAGATGTCCACCGCCTCAAAGAACTACATTACATTACATTACATTACAGGCATTTGGCAGACACTCTTATCCAGAGCGACGTACAACAAAGTGTTAACCGTAGTCAAGAACAGTTTAGCTGAAAGCCACCCTAGCGGGAAGTACAGTTCCAGGTGCTAGGAGCAACCACATAGTTAAGCTAGGACCCTGTAGGTAAATCTGTAGCCACAATTCAAAGGCAGCAATAAAACAAACAGAGCGGAAAATAGACAAAATAATGCCTAAACCTAATCCAATACATAAACAAGTAGACAAGAGTGCAATACTAAACAGCTACATCCATAAGCTTACAAAACCGGACTACAGGGAGAGGTGCACCCTGAAGAGGTGAGTCTTCAGTCGTCGCTTGAAGGTGGCCAGGGTCTCAGCTGTACTGACTTCTACGGGAAGGTCATTCCACCATCGTGGAGCCAGAACCGACAGGAGGCGTGACCAGGAAGCACAGGTGCGGAGGGGGGGAGGTGCCAGGCGTCCTGAGGTAGCAGAACGGAGAGGTCTGGCAGGTGTGTAGGATTTGAAGATCTTGAGGAGGTATGTTGGGGCTGATTCCTTGACTGCCTGGTATGCTAGGACCAATGTTTTGTATTTGATGTGAGCGATAACAGGCAGCCAGTGGAGGGTAGTGAGCAGGGGGGTGACATGGGAGTGTCTGGGAAGGTTGAAGACCAGGCAAGCTGCAGCGTTCTGGATGAGTTGCAGGGGTCTGATGGCAGATGCCGGAAGGCCAGCCAGAAGTGAGTTGCAGTAGTCCAAGCGGGACAGTACCATTGCTTGGACCAGGAGCTGGGTAGAGTACGTTGTAAGGAAGATACGGATTCTCCTGATGTTATACAGGAAGAACCTGCATGCTCGGCTTACCGCTGCAATGTTCTTTGATAGGGACAGCCTGTTGTCCATCACCACACCGAGATTCTTGCGCAGGGTGATGATGTCACCAAGGTGTCACCTAGAGAAATGGCAAAGGCAAAGGGTGGTCCACCTCTTTATTAGTTAATAAATATTCATGTATTGTTTGGTGTTTCAGGCGGCATGGTGGTGCAGTGGATAGCGCTGTCACCTCACAGCAAGAAGGTCTCGGGTTCGAATCCAGGCCGGGGGCCTTTCTGTGCGGAGTTTGCATGTTCTCCCCGTGTCCACGTAGGTTTCCTCCGGGTACTCCAGTTTCCTCCCACAGTCCAAAGACATGCACGTTAGGCTAATTGGAGAGTCTAAATTGCCCATAGGTATGAGTGTGTGAGTGAATGGTGTGTGTGCCCTGCGATGGATTGGCGACCTGTCCAGGGTGTATTCCTGCCTCTCGCCCGGAACGCATGCTGGGATAGGCTCCAGCCCCCTGCCCCCGCGACCCTGACCAGGAATAAGCGGCTTAGATAATGGATGGATGGATGGATGTTTGGTGTTTCCATTATTTTGTCTACCCCTTGTAAGTTTGGCATGGATTGCATTGAAATTGGTATCTGGTTACAATAACTTTTACTGTATTGAATGCGCGTAAACAAAACAAATTCATATGGCACTGATATAACAAAATGTCAGATTACAAAGAAAATATAACTCATATTAACATGAAAATTGGATAGTCTGTGTACTCTAATATTTCCTGGAATGAGTTTTTCATTGAGCAGTGACCTTTAGTTTTGAAAATATCTTACAATGAATGCATTGTTTTCATGAAGATATGAATATTGATTTGTCTTCATGAAACACAAATCAATTGTATAAACATTGAATTTCTGTGTGCGATTACCTATCACGTCTAGGAGTATAATGTGTGTATTGGCTAGCTAAGAGGCATCTGATATAATTATGATTGATTACTTGTTAGTTTACCACGAGCAATCATGCAATATACAAAAGCAGAAGGCATGTATTTATTAAAGGACACAATGAGATTGATTAAATATATTCAGGTTAATTGTGGTTAAGTTAAGATAACAGACTTCCCTCTGACTATCAAAGAACAGGACAATACTAATCAAGAAGTTTGTTCAGTACTTTATTCCAGTGTAAACAGATGGTTCTAATTTCTGCTGCTAGGCTTCTTACAAAAACAAACTGGTGAGGTCACATGTTCTCCTTACAACTATTGCCTGTGGATTTATCATTTAGGATAGATTTTAGGATTTTATTGACCACTTTTAAAACATTGCAGGATTTAGCCCATTATTATTATTATTATTATTATTATTATTATTATTATTATTATTATTATTGTGATTGGTCCCCTGAGCCAGGGTTTTTAGCTCAGTGAATCAATCATGTCATGACATCTCTCATCAGGAGCTTGTGCAGTTTTCTTGTGAGTGTGCAGTGTTCTTGTGCAGTGTGTAGCTTGTGCAGTGTGCGTGTGAGTGTGCAGATTGTGCAGTGTGTTTGTGCAGTGTGCTGGTGAGTGTGCAGATTGTGCAGTGTGTTTGTGCAGTGTGCTGGTGAGTGTGCAGATTGTGCAGTGTGCGTGTGAGTGTGCAGATTGTGAGTGTGCAGATTGTGCAGTGTGCTGGTGAGTGTGCAGATTGTGTGTGCGTGTGAGTGTGCAGATTGTGCAGTGTGTTTGTGAGTGTGCAGATTGTGCAGTGTGTTTGTGCAGTGTGCGTGTGAGTGTGCAGATTGTGCAGTGTGTTTGTGCAGTGTGCTGGTGAGTGTGCAGATTGTGTGGTGTGCAGGCTGCTTGTTAGGCCAGTTGCCTAAATGGATCACACCAGTTTCACAGGCCATCAGAATCAGAACTGTGTGGAGAAGGCGGGATGCTGGGAGCATGAGCTGTAGAGCTGGCAGAGTCGATGAGGACACAGCCCTGAACCTGGATGTGATCTCCTCTTCTCCCCTGTCCATGGTTATACAGCCCGAAGACATCCTCTGCATAGGATAACATGGTGTCTATTGGACACCAGCTGGATTACATTATACAGATGGGTTTTAAGGCCTTAGACAGCCCATTATCTCTGTGGTAGGTTTGCGACTGCAGTCCAGTCGGTGTGGAGCCAGCAGGACAGGAATCTGAAAGCTTTTTATGATGAACCTTTATTTAACCAGTGTGGCTAAGAACAAGGAACCTCAGGTGTAATTAGGTGTTAAATGTCAGGCGTTATTTACAATGAACGCCTGACAAATGGCTTTAGAAAGTCCAAACAGGACAGTGTTAAAACAATATGTGACAATGTAAAACAATTCAAAAGTGACAATGCACAGGGTTGACCAAGGAAGGGAGGGTAAACAGCAAATTATGCATTTGCATGTATCAGTTATAAGGGACTTTACAGAGGCGATATAAACAGGTGGAGAGAAACATGGAAAAAAATATATACATTTATTTCCGTTTTTTCGCATTTTGGTGGCCGATTGTACCATCTTCTAGCTCAACCCCACCTTAAATTAAAACACTTAAATGAATCCCAGTGTAAGTGTTCTTGTGAAGAATCCAGTCACTGGCAGCGGTGTAATGACGTGCACAGTGTCCTGCCTTGGACTGGGCTTTGGGGAGGAGGAGCATCTGAGGGAGGAGGAGCATCTGAGACTATACTAGGACTTTGATTGGTGCAGTAGATCAGATCCAATAGGATGGGGTAAAACCTAATATTGTTTTGTAGATGAATGTTTGTGTGTTTTGTAGATAAATGAGATGTTTTGTCACCAGTGCACTATGACTCTCAATCGGAAGGCAGCTGTCTGTGAAGGACATATTCTAAGGCAGCATCTGCACACTTTTGTACACTTGTCCTTTGAAGGATGACCCAATCGGAAGCCATCAAACATTGTGTCCTTTTAAGGTGTCTTATTTCAGCCAAATTTGAAGGAAGCATCCAATATATCCTTCACTGGGTACGATGTCCCATACGTCTTTGTGAAAAGCTCCAAAACCATTAACTTCCCTTAAAACAATGGCGGCCTGTGTCACCACTGTGACCACAAGTAGTGACAACGGAGGTCGTTTACAAGCATAGTTGATCAACCATTTGATCAAAAAGAATATGGTCTAATTCTGTAATACATTTGACGCACATGAAGCCAGCGAACTGTGAAATTAGGGTTTCAACTCGTCGGGATAAAATGATTGTCGTGTTTTACCAAAACAATTATTGTAACAACTTTGGTTTTACTGAACAAAGTAAAACCAAAGAGATCAAATCAAAACATTTTTTTAAATTACCCGTCAAACCGTAAGCCCTCAGCTATTACTGTTGTAAACACTGATGTTATGCGTGGTGCTCAAACGCTCTTTGACGTAATCCTAAATTCAAGGCCAGCCTGGATTGGAATAGACTCCAGGTGCTCCTGTGGCAAAGCAAATAGCAGGGTGATGAATGGTGTAGAGACCACCAGTTGAGTTGTTTTTGGGTTAAGGACCCATTGTAGGCTTTTGCAGATTGTATAATGTTTAAACTGTTCATAAACTAGTGGTGCGTCGTTCGTAAACGATTCGTTCTTTTTGAACGAATTCCTTTTGGTGAACGAAAGGAACTGACTCACCTCCATGAAGGATTCGTTCCTGGTTAATCTCTCAGTAAATAAAGCTGTAAACTGCCATTCCTTGAAACTACAGCGACTCCTCCTGTTTAACCATTTCCACCATTGGGCTCTAGTTTGTAGTAGCCATTAGCCAATGACAGCACTGAACCATTTGAGCGGGGTGTGCTCTCTGAGCCCCTCCCATTGGGGTGACTGAGAGCAACAACAGTTCAGTAACTTCAGAATCCGTGAAGGAACTGGAACTAGACATGCTGTTGTTCCTCGGGTCCAGGCAGATCCGGATCCGGAATGAGACTATGTAGCCTGAGACTGAGTATCAAATTAAAAGCAACTGGTTTACACTAGCTGCTTAGCCCAGCAGTCACATCAGAGAAACGCTTGGCCTACAGCCTACTCCCAATTATTTATCTGAAGTAAATAAACCGTGAACGAAAGAGGCTATTTCCCAACGGAGACGTCGCAATATTTTTATAAAGGCAGAGTCGCGAACTTGGTCTAGTCTCAACTCGAGAAATGAAACCACATCATTATATTCCTTTATCCAAACATAATATGCTAGGCTATATGAATTTATCACCACTTTGTTGATAATTCTAGAGGTCAACATTGTTTTAACATTGGTCGGACCGACAGAGTCGAACCCAGTCACTGCATAACTCTCGTTCTATTTGCGGGAGTCTAAACAATAGCAGCGGAGGAACTGGTGAACGAAACCGTGAACGAATCCTTTTAGGGAACTGAGTCAAAGGATCCGTGTCCCTGAAAGGAACCGTAACGCCGACCACTATCATAAACACACACCACAATGCCCTCGCACCCAGAACCAATCAAACTCCTCGGTAACATCACCACGTACTCGCTGAGCTTGGCGATATGGAGTGACATTGATACGCGATCTAGCTCAGATCCTTCTGTGTGTTACCTGCCTGGAATTCACCTGTGGATCCAAGCGGTGATTTTTCCAAGTGGTATCTCGGTCATATTAATATTCAGCTCTCAGGACAAACAGGTGGATCTCTTCCCATCACTCCAAAAAGCCACCAGCATTCATTTATTCATTCATTCAGTATCTAACCCACTTATTCCTGGTCAGGGTCATGCGGGGGCTGGAGCCTATCCCAGCACACATTGGGCGAGAGGCAGGAATACACCCTGGATAGGTCGCCAATCCATCGCAGTGCACATACACCATTCACTCGCACACTCATCATACCTACAGGCAATTTAGACTCTGCAATTAACCTAACGTGCATGTCTTTGTACTGTGGGAGGAAACCGGAGTACCTGGAGGAAACCCACGTGGACACGGGGAGAACATGCAAACTCCACACAGAAAGGCCCCAGCCGGGATCAAACCCAGGACCTTCTTGCTGTGCGGCAACAGTGCTATCCACTGCACCACTGTGCCGCCCCCATCAGCATACAGCGAGCCCCAAACCACACTGCCATGGACCTCACTGAGAAAACATTGCAGGACTCAGATGGTTCTGAGATGGTTGTGAGATGGTTCTGAGATGGTTCTGTTCGACTCGATCACCCTGCACGCATGGCCACTCACATCCCCTCTGGTTTATGGTTCTGGAGAACTCTATGAAGGATTAATGGGAACCATCTCTTTATTTCCCTGCATCAACTAAGGAATGCAGCTTTAAGTTTTTCCATTTGGAGCGATTTCTACTTGGAGTTGATCTGTGGACAAAAACACTTTGTGAAACAACAAACGCTAATGCTCAGAAACTTTAAACAGCAGGCAGTGCCAGGAGATCCAGTGTCCTAATAACCAAAAGAGGCGAAAAATTGATGTTTCAGGCTAATAACCTGCGACAAGTCATGATGTCGATGTCGTGAAAATTGTGTGATTGATTGTGGACTAGAACCTTTCTGAACTCCTTGGGGGCCCGTTTGCGAAAGGGGGGAAATGAGTTTGGACAGGGAGGGAACATTTCTTGGATGTGAAAAGTGTCACTGTTGGTAAGTCCAACAAAACGACACTGTCTGTTCTCCCTCTCTCTCTCTCGCCCTCCCTCTATCTCTCTCCCTCTCTATCTCTTTCTTTCTCTCTCTCCCTCTCTCTCTCCCTCTCTCCCTCGCTCACTCTCATTCTCTCTTTCTCTCTCCCTCTCTCTCTCATTCTCCCTCCCCCTCTCTGTCTCTCTCCCTCCCTCCCTCTCTCCATCTCTCCCTTTCTCCCTCGCTCTCTCTCAATCTCTCTCTCTCTCTCTCTCTTTGATACAAATGTTCACTCTGTGTAAACCACCAGACCTGCCTTGTGGAGGGGGAAAGACTCAGTAGCCTTTTGCAGTTTGTTTAAACTTCCATTACTCCCATCAAACATTTACTCAAAGAGAAAAACACACACAAACACACTCTACCTGTTTTTTTATCCATTAGCATCGGTGTGGATGTTAAACACACACTCACACACACTCACACACGCACACACACACACACACATGATGATGTTCCCTGTTCCAATGTTTCCTGTTTGCACATGCGGCCCAGTTTGATGGCACTAATGAACAGTTGCTGGGGAGACAGGAACACAGTTGACTGGACGGAGGTCATTTCTGTGCAGAGTTTGACTGAGTGATTGTTTATCCCGTGAAGGACAGCATGTGAAGGGACAGAGAGAGGCTGTGTCCATGGTGACGCAAGCGTCGCCGATCGCATGTGGCAACAGAATCATTTCCCCCGCTAATTGAGCTCCTTTAATGTTCCGCACTTAAGCCCCGCGGCAAACAAGGAATGCAAGGTTTCCCGTCAGAGCGGAGGTAGAGATGTGTGTGAGAGTGAGTGTGTGTGTGAGTGTGTGTGTGTGTGTGTGTGTGTGTGTGTGTGTGTGTGTGTGTGAGTGTGTGTGTGTGTGAGAGTGTGTGTTTGAGTGTGTGTGTGTGAGTGTGTGAGAGTGAGTGTGTGTGTGTGTGAGAGTGTGTGTGAGAGTGAGTGTGTGTGTGAGAGTGTGTGAGTGTGTGTGTGTGTATGTGTGAGTGTGTCTGTGTGAGTGTGTGTGTGAGAGTGAGTGTGTGTGAGAGTGTGTGAGTGTGTGTGTGTGTGTGTGTGTGTGTGTGAGAGAGTGAGTGTGTGAGTGTGTGTGTGTGTGTGTGAGTGTGTGTGTGTGTGAGAGTGAGTGTGTGTGTGTGTGTGTGTGTGTGAGAGAGAGTGTGTGTGTGTGAGAGTGAGTGTGTGTGTGTGAGAGTGTGTGTGTGAGTGTGTGTGTGAGAGTGAGTGTGTGTGTGAGAGAGTGTGTGTGAGTGCGTGTGTGTGAGTGTGTGAGTGAGTGTGTGTGTGTGTGAGAGTGTGTGTGTGAGAGTGAGTGTGTGTGTGAGTGTGTGTGAGTGTGTGTGTGTGCATGTGTGAGTGTGTGAGTGTGTGTGAGAGTGAGTGTGTGAGTGTGTGTGTGTGAGTGTGTGTGTGTGTGTGAGTGTGTGTGTGTGTGAGTGTGTGTGTGAGAGTGAGTGTGTGAATGTGTGTGTGTGTGTGTGTGTGTGTGAGAGTGTGTGTGAGAGTGAGTGTGTGTGAGAGTGAGTGTGTGTGTGTGAGTGTGTGTGTGTGTGTGTGTGTGTGAGTGTGTGTGAGTGTGTGTGTGTGTGTGTGTGTGTGTGTGTGTGAGTGAGTGTGTGTGAGTGTGTGTGTGTGTGTGTGTGTGTGTGTGTGTGAAAGTGTGTGAGAGTGAGTGTGAGTGTGTGTGTGTGTGTGTGTGTGTGTGTGTGTGTGAGAGTGTGTGAGAGTGAGTGTGAGTGTGTGTGTGAGTGTGGGTGTGTGAGTGTGTGAGTGTGTGTGATTCAGCAGATGGTCCTCTGTTTTCACCACCAAGGACACATGGTCACATGTTTTTTGCTCCAGCAGGAAAGCGCACAGTTTGTAAGCCGAGACGCAATAAATACAAAACATCTGCAGCAGGAGTTTTTGAAGCGAGTAACACTGTATTTGTGAAGATTACCTATAAGTGCTGCCATGAAGTGACCGTGTAACAGTAAGTGGCTGCTCTGGAAACGCGAGAGGCGGAGGGGGAAGGCACGATGACCTCACATGGCCGTGACACGGAACAGAGGAACAATGGGCCCGGCACAGCGACATGGAGCACACTTAATGCGGGGATTAGATTCCTGGGTTCGTGCGGCAAAGACGTGAACTGACCTCGAGTGCACTGCTTAAAGCGGATAAAATAGTTTTAAGATGCAGGGGGAAAACTTCAATCCCTGGGAAAAGGAAAGAATTTCATTAACGGAAGAAGAAAATGAGTGAAATTTATCGCCCGTGTCGGCCTGCAGTTTCTGAGGCCCGTGGGATACCTCTGTTTAGAGACGGAGCCAACACCAGCCGCCCCGCGTCAGCATCAAACTCAGGCCTGGGCAGGGCTGCTGCTGTCAGCAGCACACATCTCCCCGTGCCTCTTCTGCCAGGTCTCTCTGAGATTTACCCATCAGCCTACTGCACTGCTCAGGTTTAAATCATCTGGACAAATCACGTGGAGCAGCGGTCAGAGCAGCGGTGTGGAGCAGTGGTCAGAGCAGCGGTGTGGAGCAGCGGTCAGAGCAGCAGTGTGGAGCACTGGTCAGAGCAGCAGTGTGCAGCAGTGGTCAGAGCAGCAGTGTGGAGCAGTGGTCAGAGCAGCAGTGTGGAGCAGCAGTGTGGAGCAGTGGTCAGAGCAGCAGTGTGGAGCAGTGGTCAGAGCAGCAGTGTGGAGCAGCAGTCAGGCGATGATGTGAAACTGTATGGATGAAGATGAGAATGTGTTCTTCTCTCTTTTGTCCAAATGTGATGAAATCCATTCACGATGGGAGGTTATTTAAAGCTCACATCACTGGCCACCACCAGCCTGCTTTTATTAAGGGAAAATGTTTTTGGACTACAGATTCAGTGCTGAATGTAAACATCTCTTCATCTTTCTGGGCTGGGATAAAGTAAGTGTATCATGTGAAAAGTTCACCAACCATTACAAAGAAAAAAAGATCAAGGCCCTGAAACTGTCATGGTAAAAAAAAAAAAAGAATAATAAAATACTGCTGGAAATGTCGATTTTTTGTTAAAATGTGATGAATACCCGTTCTCACAGCATCTGTGTTAGACTTGTTTTGTGTTCGTCTATCAAAAATAAACAGCGCATTTGTCTGCATTTATTAATTAATAAATGATTTGACCTTTTCACCCCATCCTCCATTAAAGCCCTCATACACACACTATGTACAGTATATTTCCTTGGCTGCACTGTACTTTCCCTCAAGCAGAACCTACTGGTCTAAACCTGCAGCGTGCTCTGAGGCCAATGTGTAGTTCTTTAGAACGTGAGACAGGTTAATGGACGTTGTAAATTTAGACCAGTTAATCTCCCTTCAGTTTTCATATCTGTCAGATCACGCCAACGATACTATGAGTAGGAGGGTTTCGAAAAGGTCATTTGAGGTGAGGAGCGGAGAAAGTGTGAAACGCGAAGATATTTTAACGGCCTGCAGCTGAGGTAGAGTGATTACAGTGAAGCTGGCACAGCGCTGGACCAAAGCAGCTGCAGAAGGAGTCCTGAGCGAATCACAGACAGGTCCGGAACAGTCTCTCAGGGGCAGTCTGGGGTATCACACTGTGCTGTAGAGGAGCCTCGGAAAAGACAGTGAAGCTGGAGTCACCGCTTAGAAAGGTAGGTACAGAGGGGCCTCGGATAGTGTATAGGTCTAACGCACTCGCATTGACTGGTGCTTTGGGAGTGTGAGCTACCTATTGCGGTCGAGGTTCGAAAACCCGACCGCGTCAGACCAACTCTGGCCCAGAGCCCCGATTGAGGGCAGCATTTGACTGTCTGCCCCAGGGGGTGGGGGGAGGGAAAGTCGGCACGAGCTTGCTGAGGAGCAGTAAGGGTGTTCCTAAAGAGTAGGTAAGTGAAGTTCCGTCTTGGAGGAGGGGGATCGTTGCCAGCCTCGGGATATTAGCTTGACCCGGAGGACGAGCAGTGGGCTTATGAGGGGAGGGCGAATCGAAATAAATAGAGGGTTGAATTGGCTACTAAGTTGGGAGAAAAAACTGGGAAAAAGTGAGAAACAAATGTATTAAAAATAAATAAATGTAGGTAAAGTGGATAAGCGTGGGCCTGTGTACCTGGGGCTGGTGAATCCCTGCTGAGCAGCTTGTGTTTCCCTGGGGACTTCTGTTCCAGGTGCACACCAGCTGATCCACACCACACCGCTCTGCACCACACATTGCGTGAGTCATCCCAGCTGTCAATCATATCACATCACCCGGATCCAGTGTGTTCCAGTTTACATTTATGGCCATGAGTTAAGATACGACATGAATTGACCTTGGAGTGCTTGCCCAGTCATACATTTTGAGATCTATTTGAAGGCGGCAGGCGGCAGTGTAGCATAATGGTTAAGGATCTGGGCTTGTAACTCAGAGGTTGCAGGTTTGCTTCCTAGGTAGGGTGCTGCCACTTGAGCAAGGTAGTTAAGCAGCTGTATAAAATGATTGAATGTAAAAAAAAATGCAAACTTTGTAAGTTGCTCTGCATAAGAGCATCTGGTAAATGTGTAATATAATATATTTAGCAGATGCTTTTATCCAAAGTGACTTACAGTAGTGAATGCACACATTTTTCAGTATATGTGGTCCCAGTGGGAATCAAACCCACAACCTAAGCATTGTCAATGCCATGCTCTACCTACTGGGCCACACAGAACCAGTAGTGTATAAGGAAAAGTCTCATCTCTCAAAGGGATTTTCTTTGAATATGTGTCAAAAGAGGGGTTTCACCTGGATCTGGTGAAGCAGGTAGCTTATACATGCAACGTTTATGGTCACTCTTGGAGTTACAGTAAAATTGTGCACAATGAGGACAAAACTCAGCTTCTCACAATGGCGTCTGGGACTGTGGCTCGTCTCCCTCTCCCTCCGGTAAGAGCCAAGCTGTGAAGTATCACCGGTCACCTTGCCCTCTGATGGGAAATGGCCTTTTCTTTTTTTTTAAAGAAGAAAATTCAGACAGAAGTCTCCGCTGTGACTGCTTTTGAAATTGCTTCAGGACTCTGTCATGCCACTTTTCTGTAGCACAAAACGGTACGGAAACCACTCTTTCCAAGAACCATTGTAACTATTTGGTACTTGAACCAATTTCTTTATTGCGATTCCATCGGACTTCCAGAACCTGAAGATGGGGGAGGAGTTACTGTCTGAGGTGATGAAAGAAACGCAACATCATTTCGAACGTGATGCAGAAACAACACACTACAGTACAGAGAAATGTTTGTCTCAATACATGTGCAGTACAATGTTCAGGTGCAATATTCTGCCTATTTACATCACATCACAGGGATTTAGCAGATTCTCTTACCCAGAGCACCTTACACAGCTTACAGCTTTACATACAATCCATTTACACAGCTGGACATTTATTTACTGAAGCAATTCATAAACGTACCTGTTCAAGCGTACAACGGCTGTGCCCCACCTAGGAATCAAACCTGCAACCATTGTGTTACAAGCCCAGTTCCCGAACCATATATATACTACACTGCTGTCCTTTCTAAAAATGGGCTTGGTGTGTGACAATTCTGTGATGACTGCATTTGACTAATCAAATGGTGTACAGTATTGCTAGCTCCACCCATCTGCTGCTTCAGGTTTGTGATGGTGCTGTTTGTACCGCCTCATGAGCAGGGTCCAATAAGGTTCAGGAACTATGATTCAGGAACTACAGGAATGCTTCTGCTGGCAATGGGAGCTTAGGTTCCAGATTCTGGTACAGTACGGTACTTCAGTGGAAAATGGCTGTTCGTGAGTGAATGGTTTAACTGGGGTATTTTTTAAAAATTGTTTCAGATTTTTTCCAATTTTTCTCCCAATTTAGTAGCCAATTATTCTATTTATTTCAATTTGCCCTCCCCACACGTTAATTATCAGAGGGCAGCGAACTCCACTTCCTTCGAGATGGAATCTGCCCACCCACATACTGGGGACTCCTTATTCCTTCACAGCGGACCCGAGCCAGCTCCCCCTCCCCCTCCCCCTGGGGCAGACAGCCGAATTCCACCCCCGATCGGGGCTGACAACCAGGGCTGGTCTGGTAGAGACGGGTTTCATACCACGTCCCTGACAGGCGTTAGACCGCTACGCTATCCGCCGCCCCTTTAACCAGGGTCTTGAATGTAATTGGGGAGGGGACCACTGCTTGTTCTTCTGTGTGAAATATTATTGTGTGGCTGACATGGCCCAAAATAGCCATATGTACATGTGGTATTTACATTTTTGTTTAAAAAAATGGAAGCAGCTTATTACCTTCACTTTATTTAAAATATGCACACACACACACACACATGAAACAGATGTTTGTTGCCAAACCACTTGAGACCCCTGAGTGATTCTGCTTTTGGTACACACAGTGCCCCTTTAAAGTCTACACCATGTCTCAAAAATGTTGTCTTACAGCCTGAACTTAAAACATATTAAATCAGATTTTTCCACCTTTATTTGCACATTTTACCCTACAACTTCCAAGTGAAGAATTTTGTTCAAAATTTCTGAACATTCATTAAAAATAAAAAACTGGAATAACTCGGATGCAGCTGTGCACATTTCTTCACTTGGAAGTTGTCGGGTAAAATGTGCAAATAAAGGTGGAAAAATCTGATTTAATATGTTTTAATTTCAGGCTGTAAGGCCACAAAAGGTGAAAATGTTTGAGACGGGGGGTGTAGACTTTAAAAGGGGGCACAGTATACACCTTTTTTTTTTAAACGACAAAAAACATTATCATTTTTATCTGTCAGAAAACTTTTTTTTTTTTTTGGTGTTTCTTTATTTTTTATTATTTCGCTTTCTTATAATCTGCCACTCGGGAGCGAGGCCCGTTTGTACTGCCAAGGACCCGGCTCGGCCAGCCAGTGACAGCCTCTAATTAGAACAGAGAAATACATATTTAGAGCCCCGCGCGGTTTCAGGGCCTCTTTAGTTTAGCCGAGGGAGAACAATAGGAGAAACAATGTCTGCAGAAGAGATTTTCAATTACAGAGCAAATATAGTTTGTCTCCCGGATGACGGGCAGGAAGGCGTTTTTTTGTCAGCTGCACTTAGGTCCGACATGCCGAGGGAAGGGCCCGCCCGAGACGGACTAATCCCTACGTTTCTTCCCCACTGCGCTCCAGACCGTTTTTGCCCCCTCTCTCCCTGGGAAGAGGCACCGCACACGCTAAACACCAAAGTCTTCCGCCGTGACCTCTGCCGCTAAGAGCACAGCGGTCTGCACATTTTTAATTTGCTGCAATAGGCCGCTGGTGAAATCATAACAGTCGCCCGAGTCCCTTGCAGTGTCTGGATAAAGAGATGGATGTGTGGGGTGGTGGCTTTTTAATTCAGACGGCTGTTTTAGCTGGTGAGGTTTGTGTCGTGTGACTAGACACACTGGCGCAGGAAGCAGGGCTAAGCTGAGGAGATATTTCCCCCTGACAGGGTTAGAGGGAAACGTGTCTAAGCACACTGGGTTTGCGGCTGTGAATTTCGAAATTATAAAACCAAGCGAAGGCACAACTGAGTGAATTTGGGGAATGTTACACGGTTTTAATTTTTCAAAAGTGAGTTTTTTTTAATGAATAAGATAAAAAACACAATCCTTGCACAGCCATCCACATGAAATTCACTTTTAACTACGCACCACTTGCAATTATAATGGCATTGCTGATGCCATTACACGGACACACAACCGTTTACAGAAACGGGTATCGCCGCTCACGTTTGTGGCAGCCGGTTTTGGCCTTGCGTTCTACTTTATCTTGACGGTCTGCAACCGCAATAAGACGTTCACGTACGCCATGTCTCAATGCACACAGGCCAACTGGCCATATGTTTTGGCGTGAGTGCACATATGCTAAAGGCTACGATGCCCTCTGATGCTTGAGAAGTACATGTGCAGAAGAACGTGTGGGGCTGGCCCAGCGCTTCCTGCCCTCATGGAATCTCACATCTTCCCACCACACCGCCTTCACTCCCTCAGAAGATATTTGGGAACTCAATTGTCACCCGTCATCAGGAAGTTATTTGAAGCATGGTGGAGGCCATCCAGGGGCCTGATGGCTGTCGGGTGCACTGACTGACCACCAACACTGAGGCACGGACAGTGTTCTTTCACATCTGTCTGTGCGTCGAAGCCTCTGGTCTGACAGGGCGCTGGAACAGGGGCTGGGGAACAGGGGGCGGGGAGGTCAGGCGGGGGAAGGGGAACATGGGGTGGAGGGGTTGGACTGGGTAGGGCCGGGGGAACAGGGAGTGCGGGGGCAGGGCAGGGCAGGGCAGGGCAGGGCAGGGCAGGGCAGGGAAACGGGGTGGGGAGATTGGGCAGGGCAGGGCAGGGGGTGAGGGGGTAGACCTGGGCAGGGTCAGGGGTGGTTTCTCATCATATTCATCATACGATGGCTGGGGCATTTGGCCTGGGGGGAGTGAGGTAAGGGATATTTCTCTCTCTCTCTGTCTGTCTGTCTGTGCCTCTCAAACTCTAATCTCTCAGCCTGTCTTTCTCACTCTCTCCTCTCTCTCTGTCTGTCTCTCTATCTCTCTCTCTCATTTACTTTTTCTGTCCTATCTCGCTCTGTCTCTCTCTCTCTCTCTCTCTACACAGTAACACAAAATACTCTATGATGTTAAATAAAAGAAAATGACTCGAAAGATTTTTGTTAATTAAAATGTGAAAAATGCCAAAGGGGTGAATTCTTTTTATACCCTCTATGCAGTTATAACAACTACATTAACATTGCTACCGTACTAACATCTGGTACCATAAAATGTTATATAAAATTACATACATAATTACATACATAATCTCTCTCTCAGTCTGTCTATCTCTGCCTCTAAATCTCTCTCTCCCTCTCTCAGCTTGTTTCTCTCTCTCAATCTCTCTCTCTCTCAGCCTGTCTCTCTCTCTTAGCCTCTTTCTCTCTCTCTCTCTCTCTCTCTCTCTCTCTCT
>JAINUG010000022.1:3022933-3057933 GCA_029706075.1 Aldrovandia affinis
ACACGCACACACATCCATGCACAAACACACACACACAAACACACACTCTCTCACAAACATACAGACAGGCATGCACGCACACACACAAACTCTCTCACTCGCACTCTTATTCTCTCTCTTTCTCTCTCTCTCTTTTAATTTGTGTGTCCCCCTCTCTATTCTGGATTTCTCTGCCTTAATTCTTTAATTCCAGACCTTTATGGAAATGGAGTCGTGTTGCCTGGTCACTTTTTTCCTCCAATTGTTTTGAAGGCAGAAAACAAACGCACTGCACAGATGTATTTGTCATTGGAATGTAAATAGCTGTGGGTTTTTAATTCGGCACACTGGGGGAGAAATGGCAGGCGTGGGGCGGGGGCATCTGCGTGTCTGTCACCCCCTGCCCTGGCGGGACACGGGGGGTCCAGGGTCTCCTGGGCTATGGGCATTGGGGATGAGCACAGCTTCATGAAGGCGTTCTCTGTTTGGGTGTGTGGGGAGGCTTTGTGTTTACAGCAGAAATGTCAGAGGATATAAATCTGTCTCCAATCTTCAAATGCAAACCACAGCAGAGGTCAGCGTTCCTCCATCTTCATCTCCCATTGATGATTCACAAACTTTTTACGATGTCGTGCAAATAAGAGTTTTGTCCATTTCCCAGAGTGAAAAAGCCACTTGTCAGTCACCCTGCCAGCCACCCTCCCCCCCGTTCCCCAGATGAGCAAATTAATCGCAGATCATGGCCAAGCCCATTGGAGGACTTTGCACGAATCAGGGCAAACAGAAGGGTTGGTGTAGAAGGTCGGGATTTGCTCGATGGATTCACAACCTTTCTTGCTGCTTTCCATGAGTCTGGCATTCCGGAACATGATGACATCAATGGAAGATAAATCGGGCCCCAGTTCAGTAGCAAGAATTTCCTGCGATAATGACATTTATTATGGATTTTTAAAAAAATCTAATGGAAAACCTTTCATTTCGTTTCAAAGCATTTCTCCAAAGCCAGCAATGCATTTGAAATGGTGCTTGCACGCTGTGCTTGTTGTAGTTCCCCCCAAAAAAGCAATGAGAATCAGCCTTTTGGTCAACTGCAGCCACCGTACTACAGTGTGGGGTTTCTGCATCCTTTCCTTTGACTTTCCTTTTTTTTTGCCCAAGGATCAAAAATAGATCACTAAATCTATCACTACCTAATGGATGTGCACATGTGTGTCCTGTCACGTGATCTTCGTTCCACCTCCATCCTGGTTTAATAAAACACCCCCCAGAACCCATAACCTTTTTACCCGACACACACTATCCAAAGACCCACTTTTGTGAACTTTGAGTCAACAGTCCCAGAATGAAGAAATGAACCCTTTCAGTGTCTGGCTGAGGATCTCCATCTCAATTAAATAGTTCAGTGCTGACCACTTCAAAACCCACATCAGACTGCAGACTAGAGTATGCAGGCATGTCTAAAACTGGACGTCTTAGACTATACTATGAATCTAAATCAGACATGTATGTAGCACATGTGTGTGTGTGTGTGTGTGAGAGTCTGTGTGTGTGAGTGTTACAGTCTGTGTGTGTGAGTGTTACACATATGCAATACACCACATTCATTATAATATTACCAAAGATATATGAACAATATATTGCCTGTAATGGTTAGGAAATTGGGCTTGTAACTCTTTGAACTCTTCTTACATCCTTCCTCTGATTGGTGCTTTTGAAGTATCTTTTCTCAGATTTGCTTTGAATGTTCTTTGGTCTTCATGATGAAGCTCTTGTTTGGAAATGCACTAATCAACTGTGGGACCTCTCACAGACAGGTGTATTTAATTTGAAATCACATTTGAAACACCTTAATTGCATACAGGTGGATTTCAATTAAATAATGATATGACTTCTGAAGACAACTGATTGCACCAGATTGCAACCACCTGTTGAGGTCTTTGCTAAAACCACAACAGGTGTATCTTAGCAAAAGGGGCGAATACTTATTCAATTATTTATTGTCTGTTTTTTATTGGTAAATAATTTAGAAAAAGTAGTTTTTTCACTTTGACATTATTACATTTTTTGTTTTGATCAGTAGCAAGAACTCCCAGTAAAAATGATTTGATTCCTTGTTGTAACAAAAGTCCAAGGTAGTGAATCATTTTTATACCCACTGTAGGTTATTATATGTAAGATGTATCATTAAATGAGGAAAAAGTTAGAAAAAATATTCACATTATAATTTATAGCCAGAATACCATTTTTTTGTCCCAAAGTACATTTCTTCATGTGGTCATACTAATGTATTCCATATTTTAGTAGTTTATCTCTAAGGGACAACTAAGGGACTATAACTAAGGGACATTTTTCTCGAGGACAACTCAGTGCTGCCAACGTGTTATATCAGGTAATCTCATCAGTCAGATGATACTCTGGCCAAAGGTGTCCCACTAGGTTTATATTTAGGACCCATACTTTTTATCCATCTGCTTAAACAGCATGTCATGGGCAGCATGATAATCACACATCCATTGATGACACCATTGAGGTAACCGCTGGTCAGAATCCTTCCACCCACATTAATGGATCTCCAAAACAGATGACAACCTCCACTGGGCTGTCTGCAATAGTAACATGACACTCAAGCTAGTGATGGGGGAGTGTGGTTTTATGAATTCCAATGAACAATCATTGACTTGTTTGAACCAATCAAAAAAATCCTCCTCAAGTCCTGGTGTGTGCTGAGTTTTATTTGTTATTCATAACTTAATTAATCAATAAAGGATTTGATTACATAGTTAATTCACCTCACCTGGTTTCTTGGGTGTGAACTGGTTGTTGGTTTTAAGGTGAAAGAAAATCCCACCACATTCCGTGGCCCTCCAGGACCTGAGTTGAGGGAGAGCATCCAGCACTGTGTCAAGCCTGGTCTTGAACACCCCAAGGGTTTCCGCTTCTTTCTGACAAAGTAGCATGCCAATAACCCCCGGTATTCAGACTGCGAAGCACTTTGGACTCTGTCTTGACTGTTTAGATTCAGTTTCCCATGCAGAAATAAACCATGTATTGGTTTTGGCTGTGCTGAGCTCTCTCTCCCCCGTCCAGAGCCCATGGTAATGTTATCATAATGGCTTATAAATCACAACTGGGAGCCCAGAACACTTTATCTCATTCCACTTCACTTACAGTCACTCCTCCCTTTAGCTGGCTGGCCATTGCTGCTCAACACACTCCTACTACACTGGAACACCTTGGCCCTGCAAAACTCTGCCAGGTAAACCTGCTGTTTATCTCTCAAAAACCCGCCGTTGCTATCCTCCTCCTCTTTAAGCCCGTCAAGGGACGGGTGTTATTAATTAGCGCAAGGTACAGGTAACTGCCATAATAAAGGAAACATCAATATAAAGTGTCTTGATAGGGTGTTTGGTTACCACGAGCCACTGGAACAGCTTCAATGCACCTTGGCATAGATTCTACAAGTGTCTGGAACTCTATTGGAGGGATGCAACACCATTCTTCCATTCCATAGTTCAGGGTTTTGTTGATTGTGGCGGAAAACGCTGTCTCGGCCACCACTCCAGAATCTCCCATAAGTGTTCATTTTGGTTGGGATCTGGTGACTGAGGCCATAGCATATGGTTTACATTGTTTTCATGCTCATCAAACCATTCAGTGACCACTCGTGCCCTGTGGATGGGGGCACTGTCATCTTGAAAAAAACACTCCCATCAGGGCAGAACTGCTTCACCATAGGATGAAGGCAATCACTCAGAATGGCTTTGTAAATATTGGAATTTACCTAAACCATGCCAGGAAAATGCACCCTACATCATAACAAGCAAATGAGTTGTGTTTCTATTGATCAGTGTTGTTCTCTTTGTCAGCGTGTTTAGTTGTGATTTCCTGTATGTACTGTATGTAACACGTAACCTTAATCTGTTTAGATTAGGAATCACTATGTAGCTCTCTCCCCTTGGTTTTAAATTGCGCATTGACAAATTGCTTCAGTGCGTTGCTACGACATGGAGAAATTCAACCAATAAATAAAAAGGCAGAATTTCTTTACCATTTAGAATGAAGGGCAATCATAGAGTGTAAGGTTATACAACGCAAGGTCATCATCACATCCATGTGAAAGAATGAGCTCTATACATTTTAACCACTTCAAAACGTGGCTGCAGGAATGATTGCATAGCTTAAGTGTGCACTTAAAAACTTGAAGACCCTGGCTCAAATTTTAAAGTGTGCACTTGAGAACTGAATGACCCTGGCTTGAATCTTAAAGTGTGCGCTTAAGAAATCAATGACCCTGGCTCAAATCATAAAGTGGGCACTTAAAAGCTTTATTGACCCCAGGTCGAATCTTAAACTGTGCACTTAAGATGACCCTGGCTCAAATCTTTGTCACAGTCTTGCACAATTTTTCATTTAGAATTTCTGTAAAAGCCATATGGTCTGCTGTAAATGATTTGCATGTTTGTTTTTCTTTGTTCATAAAAACTTGATATATTAAGAATGATTTAAATAAGAGTTGAGTTAAAACAGTTTTGTTACTTAATAGCTTCAAGATTTTTTTTGACAGATAATTTTTTTTTAAAGCTGATTGCTGTCTGGGTGTGGGTGCGTGTGTGTGTGTGTGTGTATCTGTATGCATTTATCCTCTTTAATGCATGTGTGTGTGTGTGTGGCATGTGGTGTGTGTACAAGTATGACCATGCATTCTTGGCAGAATGGTTTTGTAACCTGTAATTCAGTTGAAATCCATTACGTGTCTCCACAGCTGTTGAAAACATAACAAGGTCATTGGTTGATTCGTTAAATAGAGAGAACAAAATGTTTGACGCAACCCAACAAATGATTGCGTTAAAGAGAGCAGATTTAAACTGCAGGATTCAACCACAGGAATCAATGTGTACAGCACTTGGTGCACTGCATACCGATGGATATCTTGCATTTTTCACAAACTGCCATTTCTCTACTTTAACTTGGCACTTGGTCCTTCTAAACCACCTATCTTCAGAAGGAATGAGGGCACAAAGGAAATGATTTTCTTTCTTGACAAATTTAGAATGTTTAAAATATTTAACTGACAACACAATTTTGTCATTATTATAGTGCTATTCCCCAAAACGTATCAACAGCCATGGGTAATACTCCATGAACTGAGGTGCAATTGCACATTACTAGTAAACATAAAATGACTGTTTGTGATGATCCAGTTGCACAATGGGATATTTCACCTGTGAACAATCTGCCAAAATGTTTTAAATTTAATCATATCAAACTTCATTTATGCATTTCATAATTCAATATATTATTTAACATATAATTGTATCCTTATACATAGTGTGTGTAATACAATTACATTATTTATTTATTGAATTTTGATGGGGACTGTCCTCTATACCATAACCCTTTTTGGCTATGTCATCATTTTAAATAAGCACCGGTTTGCGGTAGACCTTCCCAGATAGATAAAGGTCAAATAAAACCACAAAAGGGTTGCCTTACCTACAACATAGTCAAGTGAAACTCTTAAGGTCTTAAGAGCTATAATAAAAAAGAGCTATAGTAAAAAATGAGCGTGAAACACCGATACCCACAATGCTTCTGCATTTTAGTGGGTAGATAAGTGTGCTAGAGTCAGACACGGGTGTACAAGAACCGCCTTTGATTCCCTGGTCTGCATGTCGGCATGGCAATGAAGGAATGCCAGCTGCCCGTTCGGAACACAAGCCGGGCCAATGGGGAGGCGAGCAGAGAGCTCTGTCCGTGACTCATAACCGGGCAGGCAGCTTGTTCTGGTTACCGCTGTCCTCTGTAATCGGACGCACTTCGGGATGTGTGGCGAAGGCGTCGCCCAGCGCAAGCGAGGTCATTATTGCACAGCGTCATCCTCCCCAGTGTCTGTCTTTCTGAGGCCCGAGGCAACCGTCAAAATGCAGAGAGAGGCCTTAAGAGAGATGTCACGGAAACACTGTGTCCTAACTGCGCCGTTCCTGGACCGACACTGGAAAAGAAAACCCAAAGCATGTCTACACTTTAAGTGTGCCATGGCATTTACTTTATATTTTTATTTGCTTAGCAGACATCCATATGTAGGGCAATTTACATAACTGTGCGTATACACTGTATTTATATGTGTGTGTGTGTGTGTGTGTGTGTGTGTGTGTGTGTGTGTATATACGTATATACAGTATATATAAATATTGCTTTATATCAGTTTATACAAATGTGCTTTTACTGAAGCAATTTAGGTTAATTACCTTTGCTCAAGGGTACAACATGAGCTTCCCACTTCCTGCCCAGAACAAGCCTGGCTTCTTCACCACTGGGCTCCACCGCCACCCAAGTTGGGTCTTCATTGTGGGGAAAAAATACAATTATATATATCTATGATTTTTTTGATTTTTAGGGACTATGATGAGCAAAATACACACAAAAATAACAAGAGGAGAAGGAGATATGATGGCAAGCCGGGCCTTTTCCACAAGATGACAAGAGTCTGCCGACCCCACACTGTCTCTGCTCCCCCCCCCCCTCCTCCTCCTCCTCCTCCTCCTCCCCGCGATTCCTCTCGAAATCCCCTCTGAGCCAGATTACCGTGGGCTACTGTGGATATTTTGGCAGGCCGTCAGACGGGGCTACTCTGATGTGATCCCGTCGTGTTTCATTGCTTCATTGGCCGTGTCTGCACATGGCCTCAGTTACAGGGGCTTTGACACATGGATTGTGTACCGTCCACCAGACGCGTAGCGCATAACTCACACCACCTGCGTCTCTGTGTCGGACACGCGGCCTTTCCTTTCCACTCTCCACCAGAACACTCCTAATATAGTCACGGCAACCTCATTTACTTATTTTCTCTCTTTCCCCCCCTTTGGTCATTTTATAAACACCTTTTAAAAAAAGTTTCAAAACATTGATTTGTCTCTTCTTGATGATCTTTAAAAAAATATATATGTATATATATATATATACTGTATATATATATCTAATGACGTATGCTCATAAATCGGCATGGTCTCCACCACTAACGGCAAGACATGAGGTTCTAATTTTCAGCAGTCTGAAGAGGTTAAAAACACAATCACATTTAAAGGATTATCAACGTTTGGCCACTTCCCAGTTTACATTGTGGAACCTTCTGTTGAGTCTTAACACCTGTCAATCACGCCTCTGTGACTTTTTTGTTTTTAGTTGACCGTGCCAAAAAAAATGGCCTTTTGGGAAACTGGAAGCTCGGGAGTGTAGCGGATCGCCCGTGCACCGACCCTCTCGTCGGCCAAGAACAACAGCGCCTGAATTGAATCAGCCCCTTCGCACTCACCGCAAGCCCGTATGTGAATTGCCGAGCTCTCGGATATTGGCACGCTTTGTAGTCCGCCTGTGATTACAGAGAGCTGACCGGCAGGGCCAGAAACAGCCACCTCTGAGTCACAAGCGATCCTGTCACTGGACAGAGCGGGGGAGCGTAAACCGCTGGAGCACAATGTCCTGGACCCAGCGGCTCCCAAAGTGTGGGTCAGAACCCACTGGCAGGTCACGGGAGGGCTTGAGGTGCATCACGAGATGACATACGGAAAGAAAAGAAATAACTTCACGCATATAGTACACTTTCCGTCACCATTCGCCGCGGTCAAATTAAACATGGCGCCCGTTACATTCAGTGCACTAGTTACAGCGTACGTGCAGTTGTTTTGTGTTGAAAACATTTTTCTCTAAAATTATGATTCTGATTTTTTCCTGTTTTTCTCCCAGTTTAGCGACCAATTACACCCTCTATTTTATTTCGATTTGCCCTCCGCCATGAACTCACTGCTCGTCTCTACATGGCAAGTTGATTCCCCGAGGCCGACGATGATCCGCCTCCTCTGAGATGGAACTCACCCACTTACTTTCTGGAGACACCCTTTGTGCCGGCTCACCCTCCCTCCTTCCCCTGGGGCGGACAGCCAAATGCCACCCCTGACTGGGGCTCTGGGCCAGGGCCGGTCTGGCACAGTCGGGTTTCAAACTCTGTAATAGGCAGCTTGCAGTTGCAAGTGCATTAGACCGCTACGCTATCCGAGGCCGTGTTGAAAACATTTTTAATTCCATATTTGAAAATATGCCAGGCTGCAAATTAATAAGGGGTGGGGAACATGATAAAATGTATCCGCTCATTAAGTGTGTCGTGGGCACCGCTGTACTGGAGCAGCTATTCCTGTGGAGAGATAAGGTTCAATGTAGGATAGGAGGGGATAGGAAAAGTTTATTATAGTGTCACTCCACAATATGACACATCAGTTAAAACAATTAAAAAATCACATTGTGAACCACTCAGAGTTTTGAAACACTGAGGTAGCCTATATATATATATATACACACACACATACAGTATATATACACACATATATGTACATACATATGAATTTTAAAAAATGCATTTTACATCAATTGTATCAGATATATGTTAGTTCTATACACATATTACACGTATTCGGCAAAAAAACAAACAAACAAACAAACATATAAGCAAACATTGATACTTGGAAATAATAATTTATGTGAACCAGGGATTGCCATATTGATAGGAAATGTTTCCAATTTTAATTGTAGAACTTCTCATATGGCAGTGTGGTACGATGGTTAGGGAACTGGGCTTGTAACTCTGAGGTCACAGGCTTACTTTTGTGCCCTGCTCACAGCAAGAGTGCAGCAGCATTTCAGTTCCTATTCCACACCGGTTTCCCCAAGACCGATCCTCTGTAAACAGAAGCTTTGAATATGTGCCCTAAACTCCAGCGTTCGTGGTTCCAGTTGCGTGCACATGCGCAGACATTTGAGGCTGTGGGTCTCTGCCTCTCAGTCCCGTTCATGCACAGTGGCACTTTTCACGGTTCGCGGGGAGCAGAGCCTGGTATTACTGGCGCCTTGAGGCTGGGACTGAAAAAAGTAACAAACTTCACCGAGCATTTCCGAAAATGTATTCATTTTGGTTGTTTTGGTCATTTAAAATGTGAATAATTATATGTTTTACCACTTGAAAGCTGAAAGTTTTTTACTGTGTCTTTGAACCCCCTCCTCCCCCCCAACCAGGACCCCAGCCACCTCCACCATGCAGTTCACCCTTCGCCCTGGGTGCTCATATAGGGCTGTAATCCACTCAGTTGTCTGTATGATGAATTGTCAGGTTATTTATTTCACCGTTAAAAGAGGGTTTGGCGAGACGAGTTGGACTTCCTACGCAACGACATAAAAATCATACCAAGCAGTGAAATATGATTGCAAAGTATTTCCATTTTTCCACATGTCAGGGTTATGAAAGAATTACATTATTGCTGTTCTAAAAGGTTCCAATGAAGATGATCATGAGCACCATTCAACAGCATGAACTGTGTGGGCAAATGGCTGAGAGAACTTTGGGGTGTGATCGATCCAATATTGATCCAAAATGGCTTCCCATATTGCTATGAATGTAATGCTAGCAGGCACACCAGCATACACACTGTTGGCGAGAAGAGCCAACAGCTGTTGCATCCATGTGACATACCCCTTGAGAAATTAATGACTATATCAGATGCTTGGATGAGTCTCTTGTGATTAATTGTGAGAATGAGAAGTCTGCTGTGATTGGCTTGCAAGTGAGGAGTCTCGTGATTGGCTGTGAGAATGTGAAGTCATCTGTGATTGGTTGTGAGTGAAGTGTCTCTTGTGTTTTGGCTGAGAGAGTGACAAATCAACTGTGATTGGGTGCGAGAGTGAGGAATCCGCTGCAATGGCCCGAGGGAGTGCAGAATCAGCCACGATTGGCTGAGAGAGTGATAAACCTGTTCTGTCTGGCTGAGAGGGTCAGGAATGTGGGCCGAAATTCGTTCATGCCCCCAGGCCCCTGAACGCTGTCTCCAGCTGCCTCCTGATGAAAGACCCGCTCCAATCGGACAGGACTCAAGAGCCGTGGCATGAAAGTGCTGACATTAGAGAGCTCTCCCTTTCACATCCTGTCCGTGTGCTTTTAGCTCAGTTACATTTTACATTTACATTTTACATTTTAGGCATTTAGCAGATGCTCTTGTCCAGAGCGACTTACACAGTTTACATTTCTTTACATACAATCCATTTATACATATTTATATATATTTTACTGAAGCAATTCAGGTTAAGTACCTTGCTCAAGGGTACAACCGCAGTGCCCCACCTGGGAATTGAACCTGCAACCTCCAAGTTACAAGCCCAGCTCCCTAACCATTACACTACACTGCCAGCCAGTTACAAGGCCATTACCAACCGCCACAGCCCCACTTTCATTGAAGAAAGCAGCAAGTGGCTCATCTGCCTGGAAGCCGTACTTCCTGTCAGAGCTTGTTAATCGGAATGGACAACGACTCAGGACTCAGTATTCAACAGATATAAAGCAAATCTCCTGCCCCGTGGAGCTCTGAGGGGAAAGCCATGCATGTGCAGGCCTTTAGGACCATGGGAGTTCAGAGACATTTTTTTTGTTTAATTTGTCACAGATTTTTTCCCGTTTTTCTCCCAGTTTCGTAGCTAATTATACCCTCTATTTCTTTCGATTCACCCTCCCCCACAAACTCGCCGTCTGTCACTACAGGGCAAGCTAATTTCCACAAGGGTTATTATTTATAATAATTTCAAGATTCCAGCAATTATCTGCCTCCTCCGAGACGGAACTTGTCCACCTAATTTCTAGAGACACGCTTCGCATTTCTCAGTGAGCTCATCCTCCCTGGGGCGGACAGCCAATCACCACCCCTGATCGGGGCTTCCGGTCAGGGCCGGTCTGGCGCAGTAAGGTTTTGAACCGCAGCTGCAGTAGGCAACTTGCATTCCCAAGTGAATGCTTAGACCGTTACGCCACCCGAGGCCCCCCCTAAGTGTTAGTTAAGAACAACTTGAGTTTTTTAGACGTAACTAAAAAGTTCAAGTTTTGTCTCATCTGACCACAAAACTTCACTTGTGCAAATGCTTTCTTGTAAAACTCCATACGGGATTTGAGATGTTTATCTTTTTCAGTAAAAAATACCTGACTGAGGGTATAAAAATAAACACAGATTTATTTAATTGTATTTATTTTTATGAAATCACTTGAACCACTATTAATGTGCACCGAGGCCATTCAAGTAATTGTGTGAATTTGATAATAATTGTTTGCACCTGAACTCATTTAGGTTTGGCTATTTATTTATTTTTGGGGGCCTTTTCTGTTTTTTTTAGCACAGTGTGGAGTAGGTTGTGTAGATCAGAGATATTAATTCATATTTAAAAGTATATATATATGTGCGTGTGTGCGTGTGTGCTTGCGTGTGTATGTGTGCATTGGCAAACCATACAGCACTCAAAATAATTCACAAAGAATTATGGGTAATGCTGCCATAACCAATGACAGGTGATTTTGATCATCGTGCATCATTTCCTGGATGGAGTTGCCAATACTGACGTCGCAGCTTCAGAGACAGGTCTCTTCAGGTCATTATATCATTAGTCCTCCCTCGAGGACCGGGCCAATGAACGCAACAGTAAAACTGTCATGAAAAAAACAGTCTTTTTTGTTGCCTTGCGAGTTTTAATCCGCCGTGAAACAGCCATAAAACGGCCGTGAAACATGAACAATCGCCCGTGGAACTGCAAATGTCACGCATTAATCGCGATGCTTCATGGGCTTGACTTTAAAGAGGGAGCGCGGGGTTCTTCGTTGACAGCGTTATTGTGCAGGAGTTACGCAAATATTCCACAGACATTATTCATCCCTCCGTAGTCGTCACAATTTCCCACCCGAACAATGGCTTTGAGAGTTATCTTTTTTTTTTACAAACCTTTTTTATTGTTTTTGCTCCTCTCCACTACCACTGATTCTGTACAATAACGAATTGTCATCACCACCGTCTACGTGTTTAATACTGTATTTGTTTAATAATGTAAAAAAAACATTTTCTTTTCCTGTGTAACAGGTACGGTATGCAGCTGGCAACAATGACGTCTATTGCTGTATTACCTCACTGATATCTTGTGCAAACATTGACTAATCATACCGTGTTTAAATGCACATCCTGTTAAATGCTTAAAATGTAAAATGTTAATTTGTACATACATTGCAGCGATCCTCCGTGCATGGCATTGTTATTTTAATAACATTTGCTCGCCCCGGCACAAATTAAGCACTGGTCTCAAACATCTGACCGCTGTAAATTTGTGTGGCACTCCAGCTTGTGTTAAATCACCATGTATTCATACCTGCAGTGTGGCTCAGTGCCTGTGCTGTGTGTGTGTGTGTGTGCGCGTGGTGCTCAGGCAGCCCTTGATCTCATAATCCGTCCCTGGGAGGCACACTGGTGGCCACATTTAAGGCTTTTCCAAAAACCAGCACCTCTGCCTCTGCCTCGGATTGGGATTCTGACTGATCCAGAGCCTGACTGATTTTAAAAGAGTGGATCCTGTGCTGGTCAAAAAGTCTTTAGCGTTGCACAGTGCTGCCACAGCAGGGCCCTGTTAGGAATCCTACAATCCGCCAGTGATGATGTTTACATGTGATAAAACAATAAAAAAATGTATTTCTCACAATTTGGTTGCCAATTTGACCCTCTGTTTATATCAGTTCACCCCCGCCCCCACGAGTCCGCTGCCCGTCCTTTGGGTAGCGGACTTGTGGGGGCCAATCTTTCCGGGCCGGTAGATCCGCCTCCTCCGAGACAGAACCCGACCACAGACGCCCTTCCTGATCCTCAACGAAATCGTGCCGGCTCACCCTCCCCTCTCCCCCCTGGGGCGGACAGCCAAATGCCGCCCCCGATCAGGGCTGACGCCCAGGGCCGGTCTGGTAGAGACGGGTTTCGAACCGTGTCCCTGACAGGCAGCGCACACCGTATCAGACCAGCCAAGATATGGTACGTTAGACCACAACGCTATCCACCGCCAAACAATACATATTTAATTCATATTGGGAAGTCACTAGGTTGCGGAGGGGTGCTGCATTCCTTCAGCAGTGAAAATAAAGGGTTTTCTCTGAACTAGTGAGACACACACCCTTATTTAGCCAAGTTTTAAACCTTACAAAAAACATGAAAGAGATTCTGGATATGCCCCTTGGTTATTTGCTCATAAACTTTCACCAGTTAAAAAGGACCGACAGTACGACCCTAATTAAAGTGAAAGTGGGTCCATCTGTCATTGTGCAAAGATTCACTCCTCTTTCTCACAGGGTCTTCTTTTCCACCAGGACTCACCTGTGTTTGTGTGATCCGGGAGGTGTCAACAGCCCCAAAGCAATTTCACGTCAGCTCCATATCGTGTCAGTCCCACTTTTTTTCTGTAATCAAAGTAGAATTTTTAATTCCTTTTAGTCTTTTTAGTCTCCCAATGAGGATTGGATATAATATACAAATAAAATAAACTATACGTACGAGGATAAGAGAAGTGTAAACTCAAGTGGGAGTATATTCTTTTGTGTGCATACAAAATGCCAAACAAACTATTTTGACATATCATACTACTAAAGGATTCAGTGACCTGGGTGCTACTTGATTTAAGTTATAAAATACTATATATAGGAGGTAACTGCCAAAATAAAGGAAATACTTGAGTAAATGAGAGATGCAAAGTATATTGAAAGCAGGTGCTTACACACAGATTTGGGAATTAAATTAAGGAATTAACATCCCATCGTGGGTCACTTATAAAAGTGCTGAGCAGGCCCAGTTGCCCATTATTTTGGCTACTATGGCTAGAAGAAGAGATCTCAGTGACTTTGAAAGAGGAGTGATTGTTGGGGCACGTTTGGCAGGAGCTTCAGTGACGAAGAGTGCTCAACTTGCTGATGTTTCATGAGGAACAGTGGCTAAGGTGATGTTGGCATGGAAGTCTGAGGGAAAGACATAAACAGGGGGCAACTGGTTGAAAGCGCATACTCCTCGACCGTAATATATGTGCATTGGTTCAAGGAGCAAAGTAAAACAGATGAACAACTCTGAATCAGTTGACTGCGAATATCATTCTAGGGCGTGAGCAGGCAGTTTCATCTAGAGCGATCTGTTGAGAACTTCACAGAGAATTATCCTGTGATTCAGTTGCAGAGCATAAACCCCTTATTACACCTAAAGATGCACATTTGCAAGTGAAGTGGTGCAAACAACACAGACAGTGGTCTACTGAGCAGTGGAAAAAAGTCATATGGTCAGATGAGTCATCCTTCACCCTGTTCTCAACTAGCAGACGAGTGCATGTGTGGTGCACGCCAAAAGAAACCAACAGGCCTGAGTGCTTGTTTCCAACAGTGAAGGGCTCTGGCGGCTCTGTTATGGTGTGGGGTGCATTTTCCTGGCAGGGTTTAGGTCCACTCAACCCCTGAGTTGAGAGGACAAGGTAAATGCCAATAAATACAGCCCCTGTGGTCATGGTGTGGCCAGATGGGTTCAAAATTGTGGTCAATTTGCAGTGTATGAATTACTGTAATTATGGTGTGACCCACCCAACATCTGCTCAGAAAAAAACATGGCTTGAGGCCAAATATACTTTTGCACGCAGGTAGATCTACAGTTTGAGATAACAGAGACATCTCAGCGTGTTAGAAATCGGTTACATTGGAGAACAGCTATGTTGAAGACCATGTAATGATGCATTGATGAGATCAGTAATTCTCCAAATATAATCAGCATGTAACGAAAGTTAAAATCTTTTTAGTTGTTCTGATTTGGTTTAGTTCAATGAACTGATTGAATTTGATACGCATTCGTTTAAGCAACATGGTCTGAAACCGATCCTTAGCTTTGACACTCCTTTGATATGCAGATCAGAGGACTTAGCGTCGGCGTGATTATTTGTATTTCTGGTATACAGCTGGAACTGAGTTTCTTGGTTGGGATTCAACTGCCTGGATATTGTCCACTGTGAAGCGTTGTGTGACAGTCTGACTGGAGACTGCAGTACACAAAGTAAAGATTGATTGATTGGTAGTGGCACAAATTGCATTGCACTTAGGATAAAAAGTGTCTTACATTTTTGTTCAGTTATTTTGTGTCTCCTTTCATATATTTTAGCAACTGTGGTGCGCTCAAGATGCAAACCGCTTGGCTACGTCTTTGCTGCGGTTCACCTTGAACACTAGTGAAAAAAAAGGTTTGGCAACGATTTGTTGACATGTGTTCGCTCACGTTTCGGTGGGCGTGCCAAGGCTGTAACAGAAAGCAGCGGCGTCACAGCATTGGCTACACAATCGCCCTATCAGCAGCCACAGAGCAGTGCAACGGGGGGTGTTCAACACAGCACATTTTCAGTTTACTAAATAAAATCACCTGTAATGTGTTTCTCATCTCAAGGACAGCGCTGGACAGGTCTGCAAACACCCTTTAGTCAGACATGGGCAAGGAGGGCTGTATCCGTTTCTGGATTTCAGACCAGCTTCTGCTGTTCATTGTTCAGTTTGCCTAGCCACTTATGTGATCTGACATGTTAGCTACATGTCTTGATAAGCTCGTGAATGACAGCTGAAGACTGTTCCTGTGGCCCTGTGTGAAACGTGTAACTGAGGTCTAATACAGGGGTAGGGAACCCTGGTCCTGGAGAGCCGCAGGGTGTGGCTGGTTTTTGTTGTCACTCAGCACTCAATTGATCAGTTAAAGCAGCTGATTACACAGTTAACTCACCTCACCTGGTTTCTTGGGGTCTGAATTGGTTGCTTATTTAGGTTGAACACAAAAACCAGTAGACCCTGTGGCTCTCCAGGACCAGTGTTCCCTACCCCCTGGTCTAATGTATGAGTGAACCAGTATTGGCGTATACCAGTGTTTCTCAATCCATTCCTACAGGGCACACTGCCCTGCATGTTTTCATAACAACCACCAATCATGCTCAAGTGATCATTAACAGACGGCCGATGCAGATGATAGGTTGGGAGCGGAGGTTTGAATTAGCTAATTAGCTAATTGAGCCGGGGTAGTTGGTGGCAACAAAAATCTGCATACCCAGAGGCCCCCCCAAGACCAGAGTTGCCCACCCCTGCCCTATAGCCCGGTGTTGCCCAACCCATTCCTGCAGGTTTGGATGAAATTTCCAGGGCAGTGTGCTCTGTAGGAATGGATTGATGAAACATTGCTATACCCTGCAGATGTCCACAAGCCAAATTAGTCTCACCTGTTTAAATGGTAGGATAGGCTCCATTGTCTCGAGATGAGTTTATCCACATGCTTTTAGCTTTTGCTATATAGGCTAACCTACTATTCTTGAAATAAGACTACTTTAACAAATAAGAACTGGTTAGTACATTAGCTGTAACATGGTAGCTGATTATGAGCAAATTGAACACGGATTAAGGCTAGTTTGCAATGAAGATTATTGCACTTGGGGACTTTAAGAACATAAGAATACATAATGATGAGAACAGTCCGTTCCGCCCATCTAGGCTCGTCATTTCCTAGTATAAAAATATCCAGTACTGCATTAGGCCTGGACTTGAATACTCCAATTGTTTCTGCCTCAGCTACCTGACCTGGCAAGCTGTTCCAGGCGTTGACAACTCTCTATGCAAAAACAACTTCTTGATATCAATGCTGAATTATGCCTTCAACTAATTTATACCTGTGCCCTTTTGTTCTGCTAATCAAATCTGATCAGAAAATCTTTGGTAGTTCAGTTTGTTAATCCCTTTTAGGAATGTAAAGCCTCAATCCCCCATAAATCTGTTTGCTGAGGTTGAATAGATTAAGCATCTTAAGTCTTTCCTTGTAACTTTTACCTTTCATACCAGGTACGAATTTAGTCGCCCTTCTTTGTACCTTCTCAAGAGCTTCTATATCTTTCTTGTAGTGTGGTGCCCAGAACTGCACTCAGTACTCTAAGTTAGCTCTGACAAATTCTTTATATAACATCAATATAACCTCCTTTGATTTATACTCAATACTTTTTGCAATAGATCACAGCATCCTGTTGGCCTTTTTCACTGCTACAGCACACTGCTTAGATGCAGATAGACTTTGATCAACTACTACTCCTTTTCAAATTGAACACATTCTAGTTTATCTCCTCCCATAAAATACTCATGTCTAATATTTTATTTCCCACATGCATAACATTTAGTAATATTGAATGCCATCTGCCATGTTTCTGCCCAAATCATCTTGGGTTACCTTAATCGATTCCAAACTGTTTTATACCATAAGTCCAAATGTATAATGTCATAAACCTGGTTCAGGTCAAAACACTTTCTAGCTTCCTCAAAGAAGTCCAAGAGGTTTTTTAGGAATGGCCTCCCCCTAAAACATCTTGGCTCTCCCATAAAGTACTATTATTTTTCAAGAACAATTCCAAATGTCCCTAATAATACATTCCAGTATTTTACATGGGATACAGGTTAAACTGACAGGCCTATAGTTCCCTGGGTCATTTTATATATTGGAATTATACTACCTTACTTCCAGTTAGTTAGTAGTTCTTTGAATACTCTAGGATATATGCCATTATGTTTTTCTCGTACTTCATCATCCCTTATCTCAAAGTCCTCAAAAACATTCTGTTGGCTGTACTTTTCGGCATGTTTATAACCTCTTCTCTGGTAAAGCTCTCAGAAATGTAACTGTGTAGTGACAGAACGAATTTGGCCAGAACAAAAGCCAAGCGCAACGATTCCTGGGGATTGAAACGCGCCAAACCCACCCTCACAAAACCGTGCGTGAAAAGGGTTGCAACATTTTACCCGCTCTGAAACAGAACACCGCTCCGAATTTATAATTCCCCTTTCGTTTGGCACATCCTCCTCGGTCTTTCACAGGGTGTGTAATTATGTTTATATAGCTCTGCGCCCGCTTCTGAGCGGGAGGCCGTAAAAACATTTACAGCCGTCGCAGGCATGAATTACCCACTTCAGCACCTTTTAGACTTCCTCAAACATCCTTGTCATGGCTGCTGTAAACCCCCGCTCTCGCCCGGAAGCCGGCTGCCAGAAGCCGAGCAACTGTGGCTCAACCTAGCCCTGCGCTCCAGGGAGTCGGCTTGTTAGTGCCGTCGTTTCTGTACCTGTTTGATCACGTGGTGTGTGCTCTGGATTCATACTGAAACTAAGGTACCGAGGGCCACACGACCCAGGTAGACCCACCCCCCACATGGCCCACAATTCTTCAAAGTGTGCTTCTAAATCCTGCATGTTCCTCAGAAACATGTTTTTTTTTACCATGCTAAAATAGAATAGAATAGGAGATGGAGTCTTACGGAGCCTGAAAACGTGTGGTCTCAACACACAAGTTCACTTTTTTTTCACTTATTTATTTATCTATTGCGCTCTGACCTCTCTGATGGTATGTGTACATGTAGGAGAGGCATGCGAAAAGATCAATTCCAATTACCCTGTGTAAAAACTGTGTGTGACATGGCAAATAAAGAGTGTTATTCATTTTTGTTTATAAATGTATGGAATCTACAGTCTAATTATGTCAATGTGTTTTGAATGCAGCTGTGCCAACAGTTAATATCCACTTTTAAATATCATATGCCTAATTTAATACATTGTAGAATTTTTGGTAAAAAACTGCATGCATGGTCCTGCAAGTCCATGCATGTACCGTACAGGTGAGGAGCTGAACTGGAACAGATACCGACATCTCCAAACGGAGGTGAAGCTTAGCATGGTCATGTGACCCCATTGTGCCACCCCCAGTCTCCTTCCAAGGTCAGAGGTCATTTGGGAATGGGGGGAAAAAAAGAGCTGCTCCCCCAGCCAGACAGGATTACTGAGACAAAGCACCTGTGCCTGTTTCTATCTCCCTTTGTCACTGGTGGGGTGCCTGCCCTAAGCACCCCAAAGCCCGCCACCCCACCCTAGGTGAACTTAGTCATGTCTCCATTTGTTCTACATGTTGACTCATTGACCTCTGTCAGTACAAACTCAGACTCTGAGCCACGAGGATGGGCTCCCCCTCTTGGGTTCTCCTGCCTAATTGCTTTTGAATTTCAACTGATCTTTCTTTACAAATCAAGTTTCGCAATGGAAAACAAGACTCGTAATCAACTACTGCTGTATTCTGATCTGATGAAATGGCCGTCCTGAGCTTCACTTGCAAGAGTGCTTTCTCTAATGTCAGGTCAGTAAATCAATTGTACACGGTGAACTTTTGGCCATTTGGCCAAGAACCATTCTTTACAGCAGGGCTAATACACTGGCCCACGAGGTAGCATTTCTCATGCATTTAAAATGAAAGCAAATGTCTGCGAATTAACGAAATTAAACCGAAACAAACTAGCATTTATGTTGCATTTAAAACAACAGCAAATATGTTTCAAATGAACGAAACAAACCCACCCCATGCTGAACAATTTGTCAGCCCCCGACCCCCACCCCCTCTTCCACTCAACAATTTGGAAAGGAAATGGAAAATGTTTCGCCCACCCGCACTTTCGTTTTTTTTAAATCTGGCCCCCATTAAGAAGTAATTGAATAGCCCAGCGTTACAATATATAATATCTTGGTTCTTTAAGACATAGACTCTGATTCAATATTATTCAGGTTTCAAATTCAGATGGCCTTACATAAGGAAACTCTTTCACCCGCACACAACTCCCACAATTAGCATCACATAGACTGCCCAGAGCAGTCCCTCTCCTCTCCAGTGGATTTGTGGGCATCGCTCGTACCACACAGGTGAAGCACCACCAATTTGTCAAGATCCCAGCGCTCATGTACGATTTCCCTCAGCAGGAAGTCTGTGCAGTTTCTTGAGTTCTCGAGTTCCCAGAGAACGAGGCCCTTGATCGCCCAGTTCCTCCCAACCTCAGATAAGTTGCCGTGATGACGCATCGCCGAGCGTTGAGCTCAGGCTTCCCATGTGCTTCCACTTACCCAGGACTTTTATTAACGGAGGTTGGATGCGGAGTCAGGGGGCAGGTCAGAACCCCGTCACCCGTAGCAGTGAGATGATGACATGTCCTGGCAGAAGAGCCGGTGAGCTGCTCTGGCCGTTTTGGCAACATCGGGGCCGGGAAACTCAGTCACACTTCTTCTTCTTCGCCTATTTTTTATTTTATTTTATTTTCTCTCTTTCGTTTGACTTTTTTTAATTGGTTCGGGTCACGCAGAGTTTGTGCGATGAAAGTGACGTCCAAATTGACCCCCTCGTGAGCATGGTCGGTTCGGCCGTTTGCCACGGTTAAATTGGTGTGTCCACCAAAATGGGGGATAAGTCACTGGATGTTGATGCCAGCACCGTCCACCGGTCCAAGATTTGGACAGTGTTGTTCTTGTATGTTTCCAGCTCCCTGTCTCTGCCTTCCCTGAAATCATTGTACTCTCACAGGCTGCCAGACCTAGCGTGGGTCAATAATTTGGGGCTAAACCTGGATTTATTGTATTGTCTTGGGGAACACTCCCAGATTTCTCTAATTTTATATGTTTTTCCTTATCTCAGAAAAACATTGTTTGTTTTTTGCGTAGTTTTTTGCAGTCTCATAGCTGAGAATAGTAGCGAGACCTGCGATATCTCTCCATGCACTGCTTACTTAATTCAGAGGAGGAATTCCTGCCTGCTCCCTGTGAATGTATGGGCTATTCACACTTCCCTGAGAATTGTTGCAATCGGATCTAATAAAAACTAAATTGACAACCTATATTTTCTAACACTTGTCAGTTATGAATCAGGAAATGTATACATTGTCCAAGATGTTTCAGATATCTTGCTCATTTGAGATGACTGTTGGAAGCAGAGGTCTCAGCAGCATTCCCCCTTAAAGGGAAAAAAGCCCAATGGAACCAAAATAAAGTCGTCTGTAATCCAAAGCAGATCTCAAGGCAGTTTCACTTCTTTTGAGTGACAGAAATGGACACAAAGAACAGAATATCAAACCTCAGATCAAATCCCCAGGAATAACACAAGAAGATACATACAAGATAAAGACTTCGCCAGTCACATGTTCTGAATCATAGATGAAATCAGGCAGCATGTAATTCATTCAATGTTGGAGCTTACTGTGCATTACCACAACTCACTGCTATAACTATATACACAGTATATATATAAATATATATATAAATACAAAGTCTCTGAGGATAAATACTGTGTGCTTTATTTCCACCAGGACTTCAGTGTGTCCATGCATCAGTCTTTGGATCAGGAGCACGTTCAGGCTTTGGGAAGCCCCTCTGGTCGTCCCAGCAACAGGAAGCGTTCATAACCAAAATTAGGTACAGAGAATTGTGTAAGTAAATTACAGGAAGTAAAGTCAGAGGTACAGAGAATTCCACCTCTGAGAAAGTGTCCAGTAGACTCATAACGCGGTGTGTAGTGGGGAGGGGGAGGAAGGCGGGGTGGGGGTTGTGGCACTGAGTCCCAGCGTTCGCTCAAGGCCGGAGTAAAGTGACATGATGAGGCGGTGAGAGAACATCCTGTGACTCTGCCGGAGGACAGAGCGATGCCCCCACTGCCCTCGCCATCGCCCCCAGCAACAAGGCCTCTCGCACCTCAGACCGTGAGGCTGTTCTCACGCACCTTCCACTTCTGACGGCACGCTCCGTCAGGCCCGCCAGGGCAAGGGTAACAGAGCCCCTTGTCTTCACACGTACGGGCCCTGTGCCAACGAGCTGCAAACGGCAAACCATAATACAAAGTGTTACTTTTATAGATGGTTCCCTTAAGTACAGCAATTCTTAAAAAACTTTAATGTTGGTTGTTAACGGTATAGAGTGCATGATATAGCCATTAAACATATAGAGCCTATGCTGAGGTTCAGCCAAGCTGTGATGCAATATAAACCTGTGGGTGCATTTCAGTAATGGGAGTTTTGGGTTTATGACTGACCTCGTTTTGCGAGGGGAGTGTGGCACTGGGAATGCCACTTCAGGTTTAAAACTGCTTTAATGCTCTCTGGTGAACTGTGTCTGAGGCCAGCCAGTCTTACGCAGCCCGGTCATATCACCCACTGCTTTTACTGCTCTGCATTTGTGGATCCTAGGCCTGTAGCGATTAATCTAAGAATCGATTCGATTAATCAACTAGTGATTTAATTGCCAATCACACGCAGCCTGTACAAAGGTACACGTGAAGTGTCTTCTTCCAACTGTTGTCTGTGCAAGTTTAACTTATGAACTGCGACTGACATCACACGTTTCGGAGGAGAGAGCGTACTTGTTACGAATCAACCAGCAAACGGGCATTTCCCCCAAGCCCCAATCAGGAGAAGCGTGAGGCATGACAGGAATGCAAAAAAAACAATCAAGGTCATTACTGACAGCTGGGAACAATTAACCGAGAGGACATTTAACCGGCTGACTCTCTTTGTTAGTTGCTTGGACATTATCTAGCTTTGTTTAGTCGTACCCACTGTGACTTAGTGTCTCTTGCGCTTCGTGAAATTATTTATTTGTTTGTTTGTGTTTGTGTTTGTGTTCGTTTATTAGAATTCCATGTTTAGAGTTTAGTTTATTCTGTGTTTTTTGCAATACGTTTTGGATTTTCCATTTTACTAGTTTTGCTTGTTCCTACTTGTTGGTTATTTTGTTTTGGTTATTAGTATTGTTACGTGTCTTATCAGACACGGTTTTGTTTTCATTCCTGCCAGCGTTTAAGTTATTAAAAAATCTTAAACGCGCCTCTGCATTCTGGGTCTCTCTCTCTCTCTCACCTGCATTTGGTTCCACATCTACATCAAGCCTGGTAGTACTTGTCTCCACTATTGATAGTGGAGTTACAGCAAGAAGGCGACTGGGAGAAAATGGGCAATAAAAAAGAAAAGCATTCTTTGTGCTTAACGATTTTTAAAAAAATCCCTAATTTGAAAGTCACGGCCAGGTTTCACATTTTACAGTTCTTGGAAATGGACTCTGGCTCTGGCACATTTCGATTTGATCTCAAATTATTATTTTCATCCATACTTCCTCTGTTCAGGGTTACGTGTAGCTGAAGCATATAATTTTCTGGACTTGACATAATTCACTTTCTCCTTGGGCTGTATTATTAGTTGTGAATGTTGGTTTTTTTTTGCAACTGGTTCACTTGGGTTTCAGTGCAATTACTTTCTACCTGTTCCGCTCCGCCTCCTCTGGCCGCATGGCTGTCCCGTCCCTTCGAGCGCCTGGCAGCCACTCCTTACGGTCTCACCTCTTCTCTGCCCTGACCCCCCAGTGGTGGAATGATCTTCCACACTCAGTCAGGACCACATAATCACTGGCCATCTTCCATAGGAGACTAACATCCCACCTCTTCAGACTACACATCCATATATTAATTGAAATTTTTAAAATCTAAATAAAATATACAGTATGTAGTAACTTGGTTCTGTGTGGCTCAGCAGGTAAAGCATGGTGCTAACAACGCTTAGGTTATGGGTTCAATGCTCATTGGGGCCACATATACTGAAAAATGTATGCATTCATTACAGTAAGTCGCTTTGGATAAAAGCATCTGCTAAATGGCGTATATTTAATGGCATATATTTTACTCTCAGTAGGTGTTAATGGTGCACATCTCTACATCTATTTTATTACAGCTGTACTGATCTCTTGCTCTAGCTTTGATATCCGTGCCATTTGAAATGCACTTATTCTAAGTCACTCTGGATAAGAGCATCTGCTAAATGCTTAAAACGTAAGAAGATCTGGTATGAAGAGAGTCTATAAACACACACTATTGTTCTCAAGTTTGCTCAAACTGGCACTCTGCTGGGCCGTTGGGTCATCCTGCTGAAACGCTGGGTTTTGATTGGGCCATGAGGGCATCTGCAGTCTGCCTGCAACAGCTGTGCATGGAGTGTACCTCCCCAACACCACAACTGCTCAACCTGGTGCACTGTGGAGATGTAGGGGAGTGAAAGTAAAAACATAAAAGTAAAAATGGAAATACTTAAGTAAGTACAGACACTTGAAAAATGTACTTAGGTACAGTAATTTACTCATAAAGTAAAGTAAATGTTCTTTGTTAGTGTCCCACCACTGCTGTGGAGTGAATTAGAAGTAGCATCTGTCAGAACACACACTGTGTTGAAGTGTCAGGGGAGAATGGTTGACAGGCCTGCAAATGCAGTTGGAACGTTCCAAATAGGGAGAAGAAAAAGAACAAAAAATGTGTTGTTTAAAAAAAAAAAAAAAAAAAAGAAATGAGTGTGCTTCTACAGCTGGCCTGGGCTTTGATCTGACTGCCTGGCCTACGCAGGCCTCATTGGAGAGATTTATACCTCCAGAAGCTGCAAAGGCCCACTGTCTTGTCTCTGCTGAATCAGTACCAGAATCCATGTGCCTGAAGCACAGTCTGTACTGGACCGGCACCAGAATACAGTCCAGGCGCCTGCAGAAACGCCATGGAGGTTCAGGGAGCAGGTTCTCTGAAATACAGGAATCACGTTCAACAGTTTAACTTCACGCCTCTGCAATTAGTCTCAGTAACATGAGCTTCTATTACTTTCTCCATTCTGTGCATGTGTGTGTGTCTGTGTGCATGTCTATGTGTGTGTGTGTGTGCGCGCGCGTGTGTATGTGTGTGTGGTCCTGTGTGTTTGTTAGTGTCTGTGTGTGTGTGTGTGTGTCTGTATGTGTGTGTGTGTGTCTGTCTCTGTGGGGCAAAATTGTTCTTTTTTTGTTATTGTTTACATACTTCTTGTGTTTCATAAGTCAATAAACGGCAGATTAAATGACACAGTTTTCACCATGCACTGCAGACTGCTGGATAATCCATATCTATATCCAGACACTGCCCATGGAGTGCGCCATACCATCATCTGGGTCCAATATTCCATTGGGGGATGCCATGTGCCAGCGACAGACCACAGAAAAGAGGCTTTGGCGCAGGCTGTGTTGCCTAACTGTCCCTTGCCATTACACTGACTGGAGTAACATTGTGTTCCCTGTTGCTTTCAACATTTCACCATTATCGTGCGACTGCAGCCAACACACGTCAAACGGTTTGACCCGCGGTGACACGTAGCGGCGGATGGCAAACAATATCGGCGTAAATGAGTCCTTTGTCTGGCGTTCAGGGAAGAGAATTTGACTCGACTGGCAGAGAGCTGTTTATGTTTGAGTGTATAAAATTATCAAAACGCGACTTAATTCCTTTTTGACGACCCACGCTTCGCTCATTTTGCAGCAGGCATGCTCAAAGCTTCCGGGACCGACCGTCTGAAACCCAATCTGCCTCCCCGAGCCTTTGAAAACCCACATATCTGGTTTCGGCCCTGTGTTCTGTCATTTCAGCGCTCTTAATGAACTCATCATTCAAGAACAAAAGAGAGAGAGAAACGCACACCAATCAGACCCATGTCCCAAAATGACAACACTTTGTAACAGAAAACAAACAAGTTAAAGAGCAAATTAAGAGAACAGAAAGAAAACCGAAAACAAGGCCCACTTCATCCTGCGCATGTTGATGTGTTTGTTTATCCGTTGGGCTGTAAGATGAATGTTCTGTAAATGGAAGCGGGCTCTTGAGCCAGTTTATATTTAAACTCAATGATTGACTGACTGAAGGATCAAACGCAGTTCTGTACTGATAGACAGGGCTGGAGACACGTCTGTGGTCCATGTGTGGCCCTATGGGGGGGAGGGGGTTGTGGGAGCCAAGAACCAATCCACCAATACCATTGGCTTTTACCTTCTGTGTGATGTCAGGAAAGATGTGTGTGTGTGTGTGAGAGAGAGAGAGAGAGAGAGAGAGAGAGAGAGAGAGAGAGAGAGAGAGAGAGAGAGAGAGAGAGAGAGAGAGCATGTGTGTGTTTTTTTGTGCATGTTTGTGTTAATTTGTGTGTATGTGCGTGTGTGAGTGTGAGTGTGTGTGTATGTGCGTGTGTGAGTGTGTGTGTATGTGTGTATGTGTGTAGGTGTTTATACGCATCTGTATAGAGTAATATGTGTGTGTGTGCGCGCGGGCATGAGAGTGTTACTTTCCACTGGAGACAGACCGATGGACAAAGAGAAAGACTGACTGGCAGATTGCTGTTTACATCACTAAGAGCCTGCTGTATTCACTCTGTTCTTTAGCACACAAGCCAATCAGGATGCCCTACAGCATATAACATGAATATATATATGTATATATAAACCCTGGATATAACCACACATTCGTGTAAAAGGTGATTTGAAAGTTTCATATCCTGATCGTCTGCATTTTCTCCTCACAGACCCAGGGGTCGATCTCAGCACGAGATCCCCCTTCGTGAGAGGGAGATTGTGTGTGGGAAAAAATGTTTGTGTACAAGCGCGTCACCGTGGCAACGCGGGGGTGCCACGGCAACCGGCAGAGCCCCCCTGACCCACGGGAATACCGCGAGCGCTTGTGGAGGCGACATGAAAGATGAGCTCAGGAAACGCCAGCGTGTGTGTGCGAGATGACTCGGATGTGCCGAGCCACCCCAGCGTTAGCAACACCCGTAAACATCACCCAGGTGCGACCCGGCACCCTGGGGAGGGGACTTCCACCCTCCTCTCCCCCTCCCCAAACACACACCCAGCATTCCCCTGCTTCAGGGGGCACTCTGTGTTCACCGCAGATATTTCCGCAACGTGTAAATGAGTTCAAGTACATTCAAAAAGGAACGTTTCACACTGATGACAGAATATTTTTTTCCCCACACAGTTTTTCTGCTACGCGTGAGCAGTGCTGCGCAGTTCAGTTTGGGTTAATATATCGAACACGATTAAATAATTTAAATGCCTCTATTTCGATTGTGATGTATCGATTAGTTCCGAGAGAAATCAGAGAGGCAAACATGCTTTTATTTACCCATAAGTCCTGGCTTAGCGACACAAACACACACAAACGAAGACAGTAAAATATAAGAGATTGAGTGAGGTGAGCTTGTAGTATGGCTTTAAATGCACTTACTTCTTTTTAAATTTCCCCTTAAATCTTAACTCATGGTGTAGTGGACATGACTATACAGAAAATGTTAATGAACCAGCTACTGAACCAGTAAATCTGCTAGCTAGCCATATCAGATATCGCTCGCTAGCTAGCTAAATAATGTTCTGAACAACCCGGAATTAGTGAGCTGTTTGTGCTGTTAGTACGGTGTCACGGCATGGCCTGATCTGCCAATGAAGCTAGCTAGCAGAAAACCTAAATGTTAAATTTTATGCCAATAAACCGATGCCATATGCTGCTTGCTGCTTGCGAGCTAACCATATGTACTTGGCCTACCTACCTAACTAGCTGGCTAACTGTCAGCTGGCTACTAAGCTAAACATTTTATATTTACGATTTCCTCCTTCTTTCAAGATTGGGCCATAGAGTAATTGCACAGCTTAATTGGACCATATCTTCATTGTTATATGACAAAAATATGGCTTTTCATTTTCATTGTGTAGCAAACAATAGCACCACAATAGATAGTGTTTGAAAAGCTTGAAAAGCATTCAGTGGTTATTGTTTTGTGTTAAAATTGTGTTGTGTTTGTTTTTTTTTAACCTTATAATCAGCGACTAATTTGACCCCAAGAAGCCAGGGTAAAACACCACCACCGATCTACACACACACACACTGCCAGGCTACACACCCTGTTAGGCTACACACACCAACAGGCAACACACACCACCGGGGTATACAAACCACCATTCTCTCTCTGGATCCAGTCTGGCAGAGCGTAAAGGGACTCCTGCACACAGCTATTCTCAGAGGCGTAAATGCCATATAAGGATTCTGTAAACCTCTTTTTCATTTGACCAAAATGGCCGTGGCAAGCCATAACCTCCTCTTAAAATAAACGGAGACTCAGCACATTGAATATGGACAGAAACTTTTGTCTCTGCAGTTGGAACTTTAAAAAATGATTTTATTGGTATATTTGTTTATTTATTTGACTTAATTCACTGCTCAGAAGTGCAATAGCAAGCCAGCTGCTTCACTCTTTCTTGGGAGACGTGCTCATACAGGAAGCATCCCGCTGTCGCGGCAACGGATCGCCGGCAATTTATTGCACGGTCAGAAAAAAATTCAAAGACTGCTGCCAGGCTCAGCGTAGGCAAATTCCTCCACAAGTCACTACCCCAACAGTGGTGTGTGTCATCAGGCCCCGCGCTGCTCCTCTCGCCTCAGACGCACAGACTAAACCATGCACTCAGCACTCTCTACTGCCCCACCTCCCGATACCCCCCACACCACGATCACCCCACACCCCACACCCTCACACCCCCATGCAGAATATTACGGTAGTGGATTTGTGGATAGGATTCCTGCAGGGAGAGAAATCTCTTTCTCTCCCTCTCTCTCCCTGTCCCTCCCCCTCTCTTTCTCTCATGAACTCACACACAAATGCACACATCTACACACATACACACACTGACACACTTGCACGCACACACACTTGCACGCACGCACACACACAAACACACATGTACATGCACAAACAAACACACTTGCACACACACATACATACGCACGCACACACACACGCGCACGCCCGCACACACACAAACACGCGTACACATACAAACAGACACACTTGCACACACACACTTGCGCACTTGCGTACATACATACACATGCACACACACACACACACACACACACACCCACGGGAGAGTCATTCACACAGCACTGTAGAATGAGCTGGAAGGGAGAGAGATGGTGTCTGGAATCTGATTCTGTCAGCAAACCCACTGGCCTCATTTGCCCCTTTCCAGGAGCTCAGTTAGTACACCCCCCAAACACCCCCCCCAGTCCAGAAGTGCACCATCCTCACCCTTCCCTGATCCCCAGCAACAAGTGTCCATACCTTTTTATTTGTAGTTTTTTTCGTTTCTGAATTTCTTCCCTGTTTTTCTCCCAGTTTAGTGGTTAATTGTACCCTCTATTTCTTTCGATTTTACCCTCGCCCACAAACTCGTCACCCGCCTCCACAGAACAAGCTAATACCCCAAGGCCGGCAATGATCCGCCTCCTCCGAGATGGAACTCTCCCACCTGTCTTTCCAGGGTCACCCTTCCGCTCCTCCGGACAGCCAATCGCCACCCCCGATCAGGACTTCCGGGCAGAGCTGGACTGGCGCAGACGAGTTTTGAACTGCAGCTGCAGTGGGCAACTTGCATTCCGGGCAAATACTTAGACCGTTACACCACCCGAGGCCCCCAAGTTACCCTGATCCCGATCCTTATCCCACCCCAATCCTCCAGACTATCTCAGGGATCCTGTCTCCATCCTGTTGTTCAGCCCCTCCCTCTGGGAGTCGAACACACCTGCACACCTGTCTGATACAGGGCAGCCTTCTGTAGGGAACCTGTCACCTGCAGTAATGTGTGATTAATGAGTATATACCGTACAGATGAGTACGATTACTGGACAAGAGCCAAAAGCTGCGATGAAGCACTACAGTGAGAATGTGCAATGTGGCATCGTTAAAACCAGAGGGTGTGGCAGAGGCAGTGAGAGTGGGCGTGGAAGTGAGATAATGTAACGCTGCATTCGTGTGAGATGGTCTGATGTTGCATTATGGTGAGATGGTGTAAGGTAGGATTAGAGTGAGATGGCGAAATATAGCATGTGTCAATCAAGCCGTGATAATCTCAATGAGTTTAAAAACCAGCAGAGCTCCACACTGGCAGAGTGGAGGTAATGTTCGTGGGGCAATAATACACAGCAGTGACAGAGCAGAGGGGCTCCGTCCCCTTGATACCCCTCCTTCTCTCCTCTTGCCCACCCCCTCCATTTGCTGCTCTTTACCCTTCCCTCTCCCTCCTCCTCTTACCCCTTTCTGCCTCATTACTATCCCCCTCTCTTCCCCCTCCTACACCCCTTCCTGCCTCTGCCCCCTCCCTAAAAGTGTTGCAGTTCATCCACATGACTCGAACATGTGTCCCGTTTGAACATAAGAAGAACGTAAGAGTATATAGTGACGAGAATGGGCCGTTCAGCCCATCTAGGCTCATCATGAGTCTAAAGAGTATCCAGTACTGCATCTAGCCTGGACTTGAATAGCCCAAGTGTTTCGGCCTCTACTACCCGACCTGGCAAGCTGTTCCAGGCATTGACAACTCTCTGTGTAAGGAAAAACTTCCTAATATCTGTGCGGAATTTGCTTTAACTAAGTTCCACCCATGGCCTCTTGTTCTGCTCACCCCATTTATCTTAAAAAATCTTTGGTAGTTCACTTTGTTAATCCCTTTTAGGAATTGAAGTCTCCGATGTGTGTATGATGCTGAATATCCTGTCTCACACACACATCCTACTACAGGGCTTCCACTGTGGTATCCACTGCCCAGCAAAATGAAGAAGAAAAAAAACCCTTTGAATAATATAATATTTATACTTTCATATTTCATAGATACAATATTTTACATTTTCAGATAACATAACCCCTTGTCTGGTGTACACAAGCATGTCATATTGTGATCATTGTAATGATTAAATATTAAATTGTAATGATTAAATATTTATATACTGTAGCACTAAATAGCTACATGTCTTATATAGATACATGATATGATGACATCACGGTTTAGACATGCTTCCGTGTACCAGTGTGTTAAATAGTCATGGTATTGCAGCCTGAAGTGGGTGTGGATATAGATGTCGAATGTTAATCATTGTGTTGAGGTGGGGGGTCCTCAGCCACAGGGGGTTATTTTGAGATTAAAAATCTTGGGAATCCCTGCATTGGTCCAGAAAGCAGGAGGACAGACGGGGACACCGTGGCCCCTCTGAAGGAACATTCCCCCCTCTGTAGCCCTCTGAACCTGCAGCCCCAGCATCGCTCAGACTGTTAATCACCAAAGGCATACTTCTTCACTCCTCGACAGTATGACACCGAATGACCGAAACTCACAATTCCCTCTGGAATCCCAGGCCTCGTGCAGTCTGGAGAGAAAGAGAGAGGGAGGGAGAGAGAGGGGGGGAACTGTTAATTTGCAATTAAATCTTCAAAGTCTTCCTAAAGGGATAAAAGCGTTTGACTGAGACGGTTTTGTTATGCGAGCGTTCGGTTCCTGCAGGTGTCTGCACGCAGTCCAACGGATTTTATGTGCCGTGACATCATCAGGAAAAGCCAGTGTTGCTGATTTAATGTTGGTGAATTAAAGTGCTTCCTCCACTTAGCAAGTCGGGTCACACTCACACACGCATACACAAACACACGCACACACGCACGCACATACACACACACATACACAAACACACCCAGACACACGCGCACACACACACACATACACAAACACACGCATTCACACACACACACGCACGCATACACAAACACACGCACACACACATGTACATACACACACACATGCACACACACACACATACACACGCATTCACACACACACACACACACATACACGCATACACAAACACATGTATACACACACACATACATACACAAACACAAGCACACACACGCACATACATGCATACACAAACACACGCACACACACATACACACATTATTCAGCCCGTTTGGGGCTTTTTGACATGTTTTATGAATTAATAACTTTTTTACAGTGAAAATGGCTGTGCCCATGTTTGTGAGCGTGAATGAGGACGTCGAGGGGTCAGTCTTGCAGACAGGTTCCTGGGGACAGCTCCGTTCCATTCATAAATCGGGAGGTCCCGTTCCGAAGTGGGACCCCCGCCTTGTCTGTGCACGCCACATAGCTCTGCTTCATTCACAGCCTGTGGGAAAAAAAGTGTTTTTCCTGCTTGTGTCTTTAAGCACAGAAACAGCTGGGCTCCAGCACCTCCGGGCTTCAGCCGAAGTGTAAATATGAGCCTTTAACCCTTTGCCACCCGCCTGCTCGCCTGCTTCCTGAAACTAGTCACTCGCTCTGGGAGATTGATGCAGTTGAACTCTCTCTCTCTCTCTCTCTCACACACACACACAGACATATTTACACACGCAAAACACGCACAATTGCACTTCCTGTAGAGGTGTCAGTGTTACAGTCTCCAATTTATGACCACTCTTTCCCCCCTGTGTCTCTCTGTCTCCCTCTCTCTCCCTACCTCTCTCCCTCTCCCCCTCTCTCTCCCTCCTTCTCTCTCTCTCCCTCTCTGACAGGCACAGAAGGAGAATGTGAAAAATGACCTCTGTGAATAAGAGGAGCCATGGAGGTCATTGTGTGGAAGTGTTCTACACACTGTTACTTACTGAGAGACCAACAGTAGCTGTGAACTCATCCATTATGAGCTGAGCAGGTGTGTAACAGAGAGCCAGAGCACAGGGAGAGCCTGCTACAGGGGGGCCGGGGGTGTTCATCTGGATCTTTCTGAATATTCATATTTCTGGCCCAGTGGGCACTGTTCCAAGTGTGCAAAGAGTGGGTGTAAGGTCATTACGAATACACACACCGTCTGGGGTGCAGACTGTTCCAAGTTCACACACAGGGAGAGAGTGGGGATGGTTCTGAATTCACACAGGGGAGAGGGGATGATTCTGAATTCACACACAATGGGAGAGGGTGGGGATGGTTCTGGATTCGTACAATGGGAGAGGGTGGGGATGGTTCTGGATTCACACGCAGGTGGAGTCTCACTGAGTTGGATGGGCCCTTCAGCTTTTTAATATTGTACTAGCTTTGTTTCATCGTACAGAAACTTTGTACATTTGTTTTGTTTCGTTATGGGTTAATTTGACAATTCAGAGGACTACTTTCTTAGAGTGTGTGTGTGTGTGTGCATGCATGTAGTGTTCAGTAATCAGCTGTGTGTGTGTGTGTGTGTGCAGTGTTTTCGGGAACAGGCCATGTGTGTGAGTTGTGGTTTTCACCCTGTAAGAACAAGAAAGCAAATTGTTGTTCAGTTGCAACGAGTCACTTGTAAAACAACCACTTGTAAAAACGAAATCAGAATGAAAAAGCTATTCTATTTTTACGCGGTCTGCTGCCTCGAGTCAAAAAGAGCTGAAAGCGCGCTGTCAGACAGCATTACGCTCCACTGCTGTGACACAAAACTCTTCTTTGATTAATTATAGACGTCCCCTGTGTATTACACAACGGGCATGTTTTAATTTATCTGAAAACGCACACACACAAACACAAACCCAGAAAACTGGCCCTGTCTTAATATGGGCAACTTAAAAAAGAACTTTCAAAATCTGTCGCGCTCCCAAGCTGACTGTATTGATTGGCTGGCTGGGAGCGATAGCATTTGGTTGGCGCGCGATGCTGGCTGAGCGTCCAATCGGGGTCACTGCGTCCACGCGTAATGAGAAACAGAACTCTACTTCCTGACTCGAGTCCCAGACCCGAGACAGCAGAGGCCGCGAAACAGAGCGGCGACCGCAATGCCTGCGGAACATCGGTATTGTTTCAGCTGCGAGACTGCTGTTGTCACGGAGCCACGGACGTACGTGTGTTTCCGTCGCGTTTGTGATTGATTCATCCCGTGTTTCTGCACTACCTTTGAACGTTCGTGACGGCGAGATGAAAGGCGACGCCGACGAGCCGGCGGTCATCAAAGGGGGCCGGCGCTCAGCGCCTGGCGTGGGACACGCGCGCTTGTTTGGTGATGAGTCAGTTGCTTCTTTCTGGCTGATCCGCCGGGCGTTCGCGGTCATGCCTGGACCGTCCCACTGTTAACACAAGGAAGATTTATGCGACGGAGCCCTGAGGAGCCGGGGTAAATCTCCGCGATGGCAGCTGATAAAATGGTTGTTTAGCTCCTGGCTCGCAGGGGCTAGACTGTGCTGAGTAACTGGCTCTGTCGGGTGGAACCAACTGGACCAGACTGTCCTCGCACACCTTCGCCCAGGGCTGCTCATGTTCGACACATTGTGATGCAGCTGGGAGGGTTTACTGAGGTCATTCAGGTTAAGTCCCTTACTGCAGTCTGCAGCAGCTGTGCCTCAGTGAGGCCTTGCAGATTCAAGCCTGCATCCTTCTGGTTCGATGTCCCGTGCAGTACTGCACACTGCCACCCACCCAGTCCTTAGTGTCCTGATCCAACGTGGCCCATGTGTGTGTGTGTGTGTGTGTGTGTGTGTGTGTGTGTGTGTGTGTACGTGTCTGTTTGTGAACATGTGTGTGTACATGTGTGTGTACACGTGTGTGTGTGACTGTGTGAGCTTCTGTGTTTTGGTATGTGTGTGTGCATACATGCATGTGTCAATGTGCATGCATGTGTGTGTGTGTGTGTTTATGTGTGTGCATATGTATGTGCATGTGTGTCTTTGTGTGTGCATGTGTGCATGGGTGTGTGTGCATGTGTTTGTACATGTGCACGTGTGTGTGTGTATGTTTGTGCATGTTTGAGTGCATGTGCGCGTGTTCTGATCTATGCTGACATTCTACTTGTGTGTGTGTATGCATGTTCTTGTGTGTATGTGTGTGTGTGTGTATGTGTGTGTGTGTGTATGTGCATGAATGTGCATGTTTGAGTGCATGTGTGTTGCTGTGTGTGTGTGTGTGTTTACAGGCTGTTGGGCCCCAGAACTGCTGAGGTGAACAAAATATGTAGGAGCGAGGAAAGTTTCACGCTTCTTTTTGATTGGTAGTAATTTCAGAAAGCCAGTGATTTCTGCGAAGGCATCTGTCATCTTCAGAGTTATACTTACCTGTGTGTAGGTGTGTGGCTGAGTGGGGATTCCACTGCACAAGGTATGATGATGATAATGTGATAATTACTGTCATCGTGGGGAGTGTAAGTATAGCTGAGAGCCATGGTCATGCTGCTGCAGAAAACAGGGGCTTTCTGTCAGAGCGAGAGAGAGAGAGAGAGAGAGAGAGAGAGAGAGAGAGAGAGAGAGACTCTGTCATGAGCAGAAGAGGGCTGCTTTCACCGTAAACCTCCGATAGTGGTTTATAAGCCTTTAACCAGTGTAATTTCAACTTAAATTAATGTTCATGCAGAGAGGCATGTTGAAAATTGCCACCGTTTGCCAATAAAACATTAAAACCAATAAGATGTGCAGGGCTTGCCAAGTTCTCCCAGTCCCTCTTACTGCTATTTTTACGATTTTCATGTCTAATTTCTTGTTCTGTTTTTTTAAACATATATTACCTCTGGCTAGAAGCCTGACAGTGTGTAGATTTAAAAATATCACACACATCATGCAAGCACGCACACATGTACTACATGCACACGCACACACACAGACATGACTGTAGCACTGTTTATCTGTACACCATTTCATCTGTTTTTATTGACACGTTTTTA
>JAINUG010000022.1:3060433-3162933 GCA_029706075.1 Aldrovandia affinis
GTCCGGATCGCCTGGCCAGCCCAGTCCGGCAGAGCTTCGGAATCTTCCAGGAGGGGAGAAAGGACCTGCAGGTTCCACAGGTGTGTGTGTGTGCGTGCATGAGTATGCATGGGTGGGTGGATGTGTGTGTGTGTGTGCATGAGTATGCATGGGTGGGTGGATGTGTGTGTGTGTGTGCATATGTATGTTTATCTGGGAGTGTATGTGTGTTTGGGCATGTCTGTGTGTATGTATGTTTGTGTGTGCTTGCATGCCAGTATGAATGAATGTGTGTATGTATGTGTGTCTGTGCATGCATGAGTATGCATGGGTGTGTGTGCGTGTTTATACATGGGTGTGTGTGTGCGTGTGTGCATGTGTGTTTGTCTGTGTGCATATATATGTGTGTTTGAGCGTGTCTGTAAGTATGCATGCTTATGTGTGTGCTTGTATGCCAGTATGAATGTGTGTCTTTGTGTGTGTGTGTGTGTGTGTGTGTGTGTGTGTGTGTGTGTGTGTGTGTGTGTGTGTGTGTGTGTGTGTTTATGTTTATAATTATCAATTATGTACTGCCCCCGTTTAGCTACCGGACACATCTGGCACCGGCAGTCTGGATTGGCTGTGGCATGGCCTCGATTCCCAGTCAGACCACAGGGGTGTGTCCACACACAGCTCTGCGAGCCGTTCTCACACTCACATATGTCACTTTGAATCGAGCCTCCCATTCTTCCAGAGCTGAGCCCGATACCAGCGATGTTCCAGCGGTCACGTCTGGGGGCTGGCCGGTTCTCTCCACATCCCAAACTTATGGATAACGGCGCCTCGGCAGCCAGACAAACCCTCCGATTAGACTTAGATCAGTAAAGACACGGAGGGCAGTGTTTACATACACGCCCAGAGATATGAGGATCAGCAGTGCACTGCTGTCACATAAGAACATAAGAATACATAATGATGAGAACCCATCAAGGCTCGTCATTTCCTAGTCTAAAGAATATCCAGTACTGCATCAAGACTGTACTTGAATGCCCCGAGTGTTTCTGCCTCTACTACCTGACCTGGCAAGCTGTTCCAGGCATTGACAACTCTCTGTGTAAAAAGAAAACTTCCTCACTTAACTAATTTCCACCTGTGCCCTCTTGTTTTTCTAACCGAACTTGGTAGTTTACTTTGTTAATCCCTTTCATGAATTTAAAAACCTCAATCAAATCCCTCCTTAGTCTACGTTTGCTAAGATTGAATAGACTCGTACTCTTACCTTTCATACCAGGCACCAATTTAGTTGCCCTTCTTTGCCCTTCTACTTTTTCAAGAGCTTCTATATCTTTCTTTAGGTGGTGCCCAGAACTGCACACAGTACTCTAAAAGAGGTCTGACAAATTAATTATATAACATCAATATAACCACCGGGGATTAATAAAGGCTATCTTATCTTAACCTCCTTTGATTTATACTCAATACTTTTTGCTCTATATCCCAGTATCCTTTTCACTGCTACAGCACACTGCTTAGATGCGGATAGATGCGGATAGACTTTGATCAGCTACAAGCCTTTTTCAAATTGAACAAATTCTAGTTTTTCTCCTCCCGACTGCTACATGCTATTTTCCTTGCTATACATGTTGACATTTTTCTGATTTATTTTACACGATATGCAGCAGATGCTACATACTGTTTGAATTCAAAACATTCAAATATGTTTAGCCTGCAAGCAAACAAGCTATGACTTCATTTCAACATATCATGAAGCATGACCAATTTTGGAATTCAAGGTAGCAGAAAATGCATCACATGGGTGATGCCATTTGTAAATATTAATAGATTCATATATAAACTACATTCATCTATGTGTGATTTTCATCAAGACAGACACACCATTTATTTTGCTGTTGGTACAAGCAGGTTCACAGATACACATGTTTTGTATTGACCACCTAAATGTATTAAGCTGGTGTAGGTAGCTTAATTCAGAAAACATTAACCGGACATGTATTCCTGTCAACATAAACTTCAAAGCTGACAGAAAGGTCTGTGGGGATGTTTTTTTTACAAGCCTTGTAGAGTTGTCTACCTGGCTGAAAAGACTCATGTTATTTGCTTAATTTCGACATTTTTCCAAGTCTGCCTCCACCCATTACACCCTGAACCAAATCCACCTGAAGCAGGCCTTAAATCCAGTCCACCTGGACGGGCCCAGACATGGTCGTGCTCAGGGGGGATAAAGTGTGCTGGAAATGCAAAATACAGTACCAGTCAAAGGTTTGAGTACACCTGCTGGAAACTAGTTTTATCTCGTAAGTGACAATGTTTTACACCATATAGGTTTCTGTAAATACTTGAAAATGACCAAAAAACACATGTAACAATAAACAAAAGGAATATCAAAGCAATGTTTAAGAAATTTGAATTGAAAATTGAATCTTGGATTCCCCAATATAGCCACCCTTTGCCATGATAACAGCCTCACAAACACGGGCCATTCGGTTAATGACTTTCAGCAGGAAATCACCCGGCCTGTCTTCCCAGCTCTCCTGCAGCAATTCCCAGAGACATGCGTGAGTTGCTTTGACTCTTCTGTCCAGTTTGTCCTATACAAGTTCTATGGGACTGAGGTCTGGACACTGGGCAGGCCAGGTCACTAGTTTGAGTTGTTCTTCACGTTCCTCCTTCAGCAGATAGTTCTTGCACAACTTCAAGGTGTGTTTCGGGTCGTTATCTTGCTGAAGAATGAAGGAGTGCCCGATTAGTAATTAGTAATCCAGATGGAAGGTGTATGCAAACTTTTGACTGGTACTGTAGATCAAGCCAGATTTAAGCAGGGGGGAAATCTGTTCGTCATCAGTCATGACGGGTCTCCATAGCAACCAACGCGAGAGAGGCCAGAGACAGGGGGACCATGGTTACTGTGTGCCCCTGGCTCACATGACCAAGTCACAGCAGAGCTCTGACAAGCCGAGAGGGAATGCTCAGCACCTGAGCTGTGCCGCCTGAGCCATTTCCCACAATGCACTGTGTCTATTACCCGGCCCCCTGTCCAAGCTCACCGGACAGCTCTCTGGCCGGTAGACAGACATGACGTTGGTGTGTTTACAAGGGTTGCTCAATATGAGAAACTCCTGTGTGTTGTTGGCCGATGCCAAACGATGTCTAAAATCGGGAACGCGACCAATGATCTGGTCAGGACTGGAGAATGTGCCCCTATCGCCCCTTCTCATTTTCAGCGCCTCCGAGTCTTCCAGGCAACGCATAGGAGCTGTGTTTTGACAACTCTGCATTTTGCCTTCTGGGTAAAAAAAAAGAGGTCATGTTATTTGTGAAGAAAAAAAGAGACAGTTTATGTAATGTGTAAATGGAGCGTTTGAGAGTTTCATATCAATGCGGTCTATGGCTACAGCCAGACATGCACAGAGCTATTCAGTTTGGCTGTGCGCCATAACCTGTCACTAGTATACGTGAGCATGTGTGCATGGGGTGTGTGTGAGAGTGCGTGTATGTGTGTGTACATCTTGGTGTGTATGTGTGGGTGTGTGTGCATGTATTTGTGTGTGTGCGCATGTGTGTATGAGTTTGTGCATCGGTGAGGTGTGTGTGTGTGTGTGTGTTTGTGCGTGTGTGTGTGTTCATATGAGTTTGTGCGTGTGTATGGGGTGTGTGTGAGAGTGCGTGTATGTGTGTGCACATCTCGGTATGTATGTGTGGGTGTGCGTGTGTGTATTTGTGTGTGTGCGCATGTGTGTATGAGTTTGTGCGTGGGTGGGGTGGGCGTGTGTGTGTTTGTGCATGGGTGGGGTGGGCGTGTGCGTGTGTGTGTGTGTGCATGTGTAATGAAAGCATGGTTAGAATGTGGTCTAGGATGAAAGCAGAGTTCAGACCATTTCTGTGCAGTGAGTGTCCATATTTTAGACTGGTACTCTGAAGGCCAATGTACACCACACATGTCGCAGCAGAAGTGCAGCAGCAGCACAGCAAACCACACAAATTAAAACAGCAGTGAATGGGTCTCGGATAGCGCAGCAGGGTAACGCACTAGTTTTGACTGGCGCTTTATGAGTGTGAGCTGCCTATCACGGTCATGGTTCAAAACCCGACTGTTCCAGACTGGCTCTGGCCCAGAGCTGCACAGCAAAACGAAGTGTTTACAGACATAAATTGGCTCTTAAAATGCTTGGTATACACAATTTGATTTATATTGTGACATTACACATATGACTGCGTGTGTGTCCCTATTTCCCTCCTGAACTTCAACGGCAGATATTTTAAGAAGCCACTAAAAATACAGCAGTTAAAAAAAGTTCTTTCATTTTTGTAATGCCGTGGTAGGAAATAAAAATAAGGTTCAAACCTGGGAAAAAGAAGCCAGACTGCTTCTGGCCATCTGCTCTGGTGGAGGGTGCGTGTGATAAGTAGTAATGAGTGTTAAAATGAGTAATGAAGGCCGAGGAAACACCCTTTCAGCCAAGGATACTTTAACACACCCCTCTCTCCCTCACACACACATACAGTTTCACTCTCTCTCTCTCTCTCTCTCTCTCTCTCTCTCTCTCTCTCTCTCTCTCTCTCACACATCTCAGTCTCTCTCTCTCTCTCTCTCTCTCTCTCTCTCTCTCTCTCTCTCACACACACACACACACATACAGTCTCTCCCTCTGTCACACACACAGTTTCTCTCTCTCTCTCTATCTCACACACACGCATACAGTTTTTCTCTCTCTCTCACACACACACACATACACAGTTTCACTCTCAATTCAATTCAAATGGCTTTATTGGCATGACAAGATGACTGTCATATTGCCAAAGCACACATTTACAATTACAGACATAACACATTGACAGATTTACATAAGACACATAAAGGTATACATTTTTTAGACATAACACACAATATGACACTAATGAACTCATTACTAGCTATGAGCAGTCTCTCTCTCTCTTTCTCTCTCTCTCTCTCTCTCTCTCTCTCTCTCTCTCTCTCTCTCTCTCTCTTCGTGTGTGCACGGATTCAGTTGCAACAGGACTCCCTCTGGCTCTGCCACAGTGTTTGTTTCCTTTGGCAGAGCGAGGTGAAAGAGCCAGTCCGGCTCTCCCTCTCTCCCTCCCTCCCTCCCTCTCTCTCTCTCTCTCCCTTCCTCCCTCCCTCCCTCTCTCCGACACGCTGCTGCTGCAGGTCAGAGATTGGACAGTGGCACGGACTCCGCTCAGCATCTTCAGCCACAGGAAAGAGTGACCTTTTAAAAAAGGGCATGTTGTTCAAGCCTGTGGATTATTCGCTTTCCAATTTTAGTATTTTACTAACAGGGAGAAAGAGAAATTCACAAATGCATTATGCGTTTTCATTGCTTTTTTCTTCTTCTGTTTGTAAATTATTGTTGTTATGGTTTGAGTAAAAATGTACCCCACCCCACATTGTTTTTGGTGCTGTATTGTTAAGCACTTTGATGAAATCTATTTCTCCCTCCTTCCCCCCACCTCCCCTGTCGTTTACCCCCCACCCCTACCCATCTCCAGCAGCCCTCCCATCCCCACAGAATTTGTGAGATGGGGGGGGAGTCAGTAAACACAGCGTTGAGCGGCCTGACGCACAGGTGCACAGTGGTGTTTACTTGCTGACTCAGTGTTCAGGTGTGGCCCAGGCTCCTGTTTACCCACAGGCTGTGTGCCACAGAGGAGCGTGAGGGCCACAGAGGAGCGTGAGGGCCACAGAGGAGCTTGAGGGCCACAGAGGAGCTTGAGGGTCACAGAGGAGCGTGAGGGTCACAGTGAGGGCCACAGAGGAGCTTGAGGGCCACAGAGGAGCGTGAGGGTCACAGAGGAGCGTGAGGGCCACAGAGGAGCGTGAGGGTCACAGAGGAGCGTGAGGGTCACAGTGAGGGCCACAGAGGAGCTTGAGGGCCACAGAGGAGCGTGAGGGCCACAGAGGAGCGTGAGGGTCACAGAGGAGCTTGAGGGCCACAGAGGAGCTTGAGGGTCACAGAGGAGCGTGAGGGTCACAGTGAGGGCCACAGTGAGGGCCACAGAGGAGCTTGAGGGTCACAGAGGAGCGTGAGGGTCACAGAGGAGCGTGAGGGTCACAGTGAGGGCCACAGAGGAGCGTGAGGGTCACAGAGGAGCGTGAGGGTCACAGTGAGGGTCACAGTGAGGGTCACAGTGAGGGTCACAGTGAGGGCCACAGAGGAGCTTGAGGGTCACAGAGGAGCGTGAGGGTCACAGTGAGGGCCACAGAGGAGCTTGAGGGCCACAGAGGAGCGTGAGGGCCACAGAGGAGCGTGAGGGTCACAGAGGAGCTTGAGGGCCACAGAGGAGCTTGAGGGCCACAGAGGAGCTTGAGGGTCACAGAGGAGCGTGAGGGTCACAGTGAGGGTCACAGAGGAGCGTGAGGGTCACAGAGGAGCATGAGGGCCACAGTGAGGGCCACAGTGAGGGCCACAGAGGAGCGTGAGGGCCACAGAGGAGCGTGCACCCCCCCCCCGACACCGCCGCTGCTGCTTTCTGCCTGCCTGGTGACCTGTGGCACGGCTGACGCAGCGAGGCAATATCGCACCGCGGAGACGAAGCCAAGTCTCTGTCATCGGCGAGAAGACAAACCCGATGGCGCAGAGCTCAATAAAGCAGACCCATGCACTTACTGGGAACAGAAAAGTGCGCTGGCTTTCCTCGCGGCTGGGTTGGATTAGTTCTGTGTTTTAGCCGTTGTACGTGTCCCAAGTATTTTCGTTGGCAATAGTTTTATTGTTTGCCTCAGAACGGCTTCAGTGTCGTTTATTGTTTGTGATGTGCCACCCAGCTACTGCTAATGGAAAGTGACACCTGTATTTTTGAATACCCTGGGGAAATGTATATTCATTTCTGTAAAAGGTCATTTCTATGAAAATTTCTGTTCAATTTACAAGTGGCATAACAGTATAGAACAGCAGTTTGGAGCAGTGGTCAGAGCAGCATTGTGGAGCAGTGGTCAGAGCAGCAGTGTGGAGCAGTGGTCCGAGCAGCAGTGTGGAGAAGTGGTCAGTGTGGAGCAGCGGTCCTCTCTTAACCTAATGTTTTGTTATTCCTTGTCTAGTGCCCCAATGTGCCACTTTTAAGCACACACATGCTGAAGGGCTTGATTGAAAAGGATAACAGTGTAAAAGCAGGCACTGGAGAAAGGAGCTGTCAAAGAGGAAACAGAGTTGGCAAGTTAGGGGGCCTGAGGCCTGCTCATTCGCCCTGTCACCACGGCGATGAAGAGGAGGAGGAGGAGGAAGAGTTAACGGGCTGGGATGGGATGGGATGAGAGGAGGTTCTCTGGCCGAGAGCTCCTCTCTCTGGGATACAGGAATGTTCCTCAGCCGGGGGGGAGCGGGGGGCAGGAGTGTGGGAGTGAAATATGACTTTCTCTCAGATACATAAATACTCTTTCTTAAAGATGCGTGGGGGGGGCCGGGGTTAAATGGTGAGAGAGAGGAAGAGTTGGTGGGGTGAGTAAAAGGAAGGGGGGAGGGAGGGGGGGGCAGAACAAGGTTGGACTGTTCTGACAGCCCTCCTGGCCCTACTCGAGGGGGTGGTGGTAGGGGTGGTGCGGGGGGTTATGAGACCACACTTTTCAGACTGATTTCTGAGATGAGGAGCATTCAGGTGTTGAAACGCGTGACAGAATTACATAATTCGCCGTTCGCACAATTCACAAGTGAGTTTATAATTACAGTTAAGCATTACAAATCCGGGAGGGCAATTTTCAACATTTACATTTGAAAATAAGAAATTAATCAAATAAGATGAGAATGATTCTGAGTATGTGACTGTTCCTTTGTGTGTTTTTTTTTGTTGTAGTAGATTTCTGGCCAAAAAGGTGTAAACTCCATTATAACATGATTTGTGTATCCTGCAAAGGACAGGCCAGTCTTTATGAAACTGCCTGTTCATGCCCTAGATTGAAATTTGCAGTCCGTTGATAGAGTTGCTTGTCTGTTTAGCCTTGCGCCTCAAGCTAATTCACAGAGATCACCATCCAGGAGTATGCGCTTTCGACCACAGTTGCCCTTTGTTGATGATGTCTTCCCCTCAGAGTTCCATGCCAACATCCCCTTAGACACTGTTACTGTAATCGTGAAACATCAGCAAGTTCATCTGTCTTTATCACTTAAACTCCTACCAATTGTAGAGTGTTTTTACAAAACTCACTAAGTCCATTTTGGTCAAGGGATTTGAGTGAGTTTTGGAAAAACATTCTTCAATTGTGCCCCAACAATCACCGCTCTTTCAGAGTCACTGAGGTCTAGCTGTGCTAGTCATAATTATAGGCAGCCAGGCGTGCCACGGTTCCTTTGTGGTTCCAGTGCGGTCCCTAATTATTTAACGGTCTCAGAACTAGGCCGCTCTGTTTTTAATCTTTCCTCGTAATTGATATTGGCCTAAATCAATGCCACATTTCCTAAACAATATACCTGTAACATCATCTTGATATGCCTTATTATTTTCTTATTATTTCATTAATTCCATGTGCTTTTCCTTTCCATGAAACCTTTGTTTTTTACAGTTTATTTCACTTCTTCTTTTATCTTTCTTGTTTAACTTCATCTCATGTCTGATTTTGTGTAAAGCACTTTGTACTGCACTGTTTGAAATGGGCAAATAAAGTGTAATTATTATAATAATTATTTAATATAATAATGTTACTATTATTATAATTATTTAATAATAATAATTATAGGCTGGCAGTGTAGTGTAATGGTTAGGGAGCTGGGCTTGTAACTCAGAGGTTGCAGGTTTAATTCCCAGGTGGAGCACTGCTGTTGTACCCTTGAGCAAGGTACTTAACCTGAATTGCTTCAGTAAAATATCCAGCTGTATAAATGGATTGTATGCAAAGAAATGTAAACTGTGTAAGTGGCTCTGGATAAGAGCGTCTGCTAAAATGTAAAATGTAAATGTATTATTATCCATCCATCCATCCATAGCCGCTTATTCCTGGTCAGGGTCTGCTAAAAGGCAGGAATACAAATGCCAATCCATCAAGGGCAATGTATTATTATTATTATGATATCTTCCTTACCAGCAGATGCAGGGATTCCTCAGAGTATTCCTTCAGCTGTGTAAAATACTGAGGGGACATCCACCTCACTCCCATAAGTGACAGCTGGTTAAATAACCAATAATTTTTTTCTATGAATTTTTCTATTTTTCTTAATGCCATATTCTATTTGCAGGTCGTTGTTGTCCCAAATATGAAGCTGGCCTCATTCTCCAAAGACCTTTATCTTTGCGTAAAATAATATATTTGCAAATTAACTTCACCATCAGCATGAATTTAGAACACTTTTCACAGATCTACTGTACGCAAAAAAAATTAAAAAAATTAAAATTAAAATTAAAAAAAATAATATGATCCCCTTCCCTTCACCCATTTTATACTGGATGTGAACATTATCACACTCACCCCCCAGTTTACTCTGGGACTAGATAACTCAACTCCTGATCTGCACAGAGGGCCTGCTCTGGAAAGTGTCTGTGCTTTCCTCTGCTTGAGTTGTCAGTAACTGATATTGTTGTGGATTTTGTGCATCTGGTCTGGCTTAGTCCCTGGTTAGTACAATGTTCAAATTAAACTACATTCAATTGTGCAATATATCAAAACATGCAATGTGGTTTCTGCAATATCTTTGTCATTAGGGGAATTGTGGGGGGAATTTTCCACTTTATTCCCCATTGAGGTTTGTTGTGGCTTTTCGTCTTTGAGTTGTTTCTATACTACCTTACAACTGGGATTGGTTTCATTCAGGTCATTTCCTTGTCTTCACATCACAAGTGTTTATGTTACTATTATTTTAGGGCTTTGTGCTGTCAAAACATCATTTCTCTTCCTTTGACGTTATGTCTGTCATAACTTTTGTCATAACATTTCCTTTGTTGATAGTGCAATATCAGATGCAATTATCCAAAAACAATACAAAATTGAGAATAGAGTCATATATACCCACTGACTGAAGTGTCCCGGACGTTTTTACACTGGATTTGGAAAATTGAACAAATTTGCAGTTGTGCCTGTACTATAAATTCATGTCATTTCAATGTATTTTTTTCAGCTGAGTAAATATGGATTTCATACAGCATTTAAATGTGAATTAAGATTGTTTTTTACTAAGGGGTCTTGGATGGCGTAGCGGTCTAATGCACTCGCATTGACTGGTGCTTTGCGAGTGCAAGCTGCTTATTGCAGTCAAAATGCTGGTCACAGTTCGAAACCTGACTGTGCCAGACCAGCCCTGGCCGGGAGCCCTGATCAGGGGCAGCGTTTGGCTGTCCGCCCCAGGGGAGGTGAGGGTGAGGGGGCGAAAGTTGGTGGGCAAATTCCGTCCAGAAGAGGGGGAGATCGCCGCTCTCGGGGACTTTATCTTTTTTAAGATTGGTTTTACTAATATTGATTTCATAATATATTTCTGTTTTGCAATATTGTAGAAATAATTTCAAATCTTGAATGACTTGTTATAGGACAATTGTCAGTAGAATTGGTTTAGTAATCAAGAACTAATAATAGTAACAGAATTGGCATAGAGCTCAACATTACGGAGAAGGCTAGTTCCCATCCCTGGTTACGCTGGTTTGTAGACAAGCACCAATCAGCATGGTTATGGGCGGGCCCATTCCCCATTGTGATTAAGGTTAGGGTTAGGGGTGGGGCTATATCGTTACCAGGGATGGGAACTAGCATTAACCCAACGTTGCTTATGTAGCGGAGCTCCGAGACGTGAATTAAGCACGTGAGCGCCCGCTACAGAATGTGACGTCACCCCTTGAGAAGCGATGAGTACGATTAGTTCCCGGAGCTGGGTCTCGGCAGGGCCGGTACTAGGGGCTGAAGACATTCGGGGCTTAGCCCACGGACAGAGACAAGGCATACACAACGCGGGACTGTGGTGTCCAGTGGTTTATCGCGGTACTTTGTTCCGTTACATTACGGTTCTGATTACAGGGTCAGATGAAAGACTAGGGAGAAAAAATGTCACACATCGGTGGTTATTAAAAAATATATATATTTTTTTAATGCTTTTCAAAAAACATTCGGGGCTTAAGCCCATTAAGCCTCCCCCTCGCACCGCCCCTGGGTCTTGGGTCTTTAGCTCAGCGGGCTAATCTTGTTGTGTTGGGGGCCTTGGTTCGAAACTCCTGCAGGCAGGAGCAGCTCCGTCACACTTATAACACTTGAGTTCTGAGGCACTTAATGTCCATAAAGACGTTATGATGTCACAAACACTGCAGAGGTCGTGTCACACACTCCATACAGAAGTGGTGATGTCACTCACTCCTCGTAGAAGAGATTGTGCAACGTATTCCATTTAGAAGTACGAGAAGGGCTTACTGTTTCTGACAGTATCATGTTGGCTGTAGAAGTGCAGACAAACCCAAACATCTCTCTCTGCACTCAATTCCCTCATTCTTCTCCTGGAGTCTCTGATCGATGATGTCATTAATCTGTTGAAGACAACAGGGCAAGAGGGCAGCAGCCTGCAGCACATGCATATTGCTCCCGCTCTCTTTCTCTCTCTCTCCCTCTCACTTTCCCTCTCCCTCTCTACCTCTCACACGCACACACATACACACCTGAGGTAGCAGACAGCCTTTTCCGTATCTTCCAGTGCTCAAGTTGCACCAAGCACTCCAAATACCCATTACTATCTGACAGAATAAATCCAATTTAAAAAAACACACACACACACACTGGTAATGTTTAAAACGCTGACGAAGACGAGCATGTCAAACGCACTGCTGGTTACTTGAATGTGTCCACGATACGTTACTGTTTTACAATCCAACTGTGGGACTGTGAGCTGGTAGCTGATTCCAGTGGCGATTTTAAACCCTATTTAGGGGGGCTTTAGCTCCCCTGTCTTTCATCTCAGCCCCCCTGAAAATGTCTAAAAAACATTTTTACTTAATATTTATTTTTTTAAATAGGCCTACCACAGATAGAGAGTGCTGTTTCAATTTTGATAGCGACCACCATTGTGGTGTTTTTGTTTTGGGGAATGTAACAGTAAATTAATTTAAAATGTAGGCTCGTCCTTTGCATGTGTACATCTCACATTCCCATTGGGGGCTGAGCCCCCCTAAAGGCCAAATCCTAGAATCGCCCCTGGACGCCATAGTGAAACGCTTAAATAACGCTGTGAGCTTCGGGTTTCTGTGTTTAGTCACTCGTCGGGTTCCGCGCTCTCCGCCTGACGATGTGCAGCCCGTGCCGTCAAGAGCAGTCTTGACGGTTAAATAGCGGCGCGGACCCATTCCCAGGCCACGGCTTTCATTACAAGCTCGCGCCGTTTTTGCGCAGTCACTCCTGCGGTATTTGATTATGGTCTTTCTTGTTGTGCGGACTCTACGGTTCCACTCTGTCTGTTTATTGTATTTTTTTTCGCTGGAAAGAAAATCTGTCCTTTCAAATAACCGCCTTTCAAAGACAGACCCGCATCATAAATCAAACCAGAAGCCGCGTCTGTCCGCGTCGGGTGACAGGAATCCCAGCGGTTTTTTTTGTTAAACCAACCAGGGCTCTTCGGCCGAGCGGGATGGCCCTCGATCTCCTCTTTATCCTGTAAAACGTCTGGAAAAAATGCCTCATGAAAATAGAGAGAGAGAGATCCCATGAAAAGTCGAGCCACGAGTGGAAAAACCATTAGCGACGGAGACAAACTTTGGAGAGTTTGAGAATTCCACCAACGGAGTTCCACTGCTGGAAGACACCGGTGGTCAAAATGAGGTTTTATTGTTTGGGCCAAAGAACAGACTGACGACAAGAGTGCCAACCAACGTCGCCAGCATTGGCTTTTTCATCTCAATTTGGCCGAACTGTCATTGATGTGAGTTGCGGGTTTGAAAACCGACTGGCATTTTAGCTTATTTCTGAACTCGTATCAATTTAATAAAGATACACAGTCTGCAATAAAATGGGAAGCTTCTGTCTGTAGTAAAGCCTGTACCATCATGTCTGACCCGGCTTACCCATTACAGTGCATCATTGAAATGGTAAGGGGTGCCAGTGTGCTCAATGCCATCAGAATCATCAATAACTCCTGATTTTCACTACCCTTAACCTTTTGTTCTTTCTTGATGGTTACCTTGACTTCATTGTGGGCGGCAGTGTAGTGTGATGGTTAGGGCGCTGGGCTTGTAACTCAGTGGTTGCTGGTTCAATTCCCAGGTGGAGCGCTGCTGTTGTACCCTTAAGCAAGGTGCTTAACATGAATTGCTTCAGTAAAAAAAAATGTTCAGCTGTATAAATGGATTGTATGTAAATAAAATGTAAAACAGTGTAAGTTGCTCTGGATAAGAGCGTCTGCAAAATGCCTAAAATGTAAATGTAAAATGTATCGTGTGTACCTATGTCTTTATACTTTAAATGACTAAGTTACTAAGATGGACTCATTCATAAGCAGAAATAGCCATATTTTGGGGGCCTTGGGTGGTGTTGTGGTAAAAGGCATTTGTCTGGAATGCATGTTGCCCACTGCGGCCGCAGTTCAAAACCCGGCTGCGCCAGTCCGGCTCTGGTCGTGAGCCCTGTCGGGGGTGGTGATTGGCTGACCGCCCCAGAGGGAGGGGCGCTAAGAAGTGTGAAAGGCGTCCCTGTATGGGAAAAACTTGATTTGACTCCAAGGACAAGCGGCAGGCTCGTGGGGGAGGGTGAATTGAAAGAAATAGAGGGTGTAATTGGCTACTTAATTGAGAGGAAAATAAATAAATAGCTATATTTTGTTTCTTACTAGCTTGTTTTAAGAAGCCAGTTGTTACTGTGGTTGTTAATCTTGTTTGTTTTTTTGCTTTTTCCAAAATTATGTCGTCATGCCACAAGCACATTTGTCTTTGGCAATCAGGGGAGACCAGGTACAAAGCAAGCTGAGCTGAGAGAATATTTCCTTTAATGGCCCGTGACTGAAGCGGCTGTTTAAAATCCAGAAACAGTGCTGTCTTGTTGAATCTGTGGTCTTTGGTTTGGCTGAAACCAGGTTCAGAGAACCTACAACATCAGTTGTGTTCTGTTCTATCATTTAAATACCAGGTTTCCCAGAATGAAACTTGGTCAACCTCTTTCAACTAGTGCTAGTGTTTGAACTAGTGTCAAGCCTTAATGTAAAACGGTATGATTGCAGAGACAGAATTGTACGGGCTCATATTTACTCATACAGTGGGAAATAGCTGACCTCCTTTGTCACTGTCAGGGAAATATCTGTCCACCTCGGGAGAACAGGGACGATCGCTGGGGCGTGTGTGTGTGTGTGTGTGTCCAAGCGGTGCTGTTACGTAAGAGAGGGCTGCTCTACGTCACTCTGCCTGCTGTGTGCGCTCCTGAAAAAGTCTGAAAATGCTGAGCGCGCTCACGTTTAGACCCCGGGCTGCAACAGAGAGGGGCGCACACACTACAGCTAGGTCTCTCGCTGGAGAGAGAGAGAGAGAGAGAGAGAGAGAGAGAGAGAGAGAGAGAGAGAGAGAGAGAGAGAGAGAGAGAGAGAGAGAGAGAGAGAGAGAGAGAGAGAGAGAGAGAGGGAGAGAGAGAGGGAGAGAGAGAGAGGAGAGAGGAGAGAGAGAGAGGAGAGAGAGAGAGAGAGAGAGAGAGAGAGAGAGAGAGAGAGAGAGAGAGAGAGAGAGAGAGAGAGAGAGAGAGAGAGAGAGAGAGAGAGGGAGAGAGAGAGAGAGAGAGAACTCCTGTAGCTCAGCATTCCACTGCTCTAGTGAATAAGCTGCAAATAAGCTGCAAATAAGCTTTAGTGAAACAGATAATATCCTTATCATGCCATCCAAATATAAAGCACTTTCTCTCTCTCTCTCTCGCTCTCTCTCTCTCTGTGTCTTAATTGGAATTACACTGTCTTTCCGTCGACAGGGCTCTCCTTCACCTCCCCCCCGCCCACACACAGTAAAGCCAGGGGAGTTCTCACAGGCCTGCTTTTAGAGGTTTTGAAATCTCCCCTTTCAGTGAGGGGATTAGAGGGTCACTCAGAGCGGTTGCCAGACCCAATGGCTTCAAACCTCAACGTGCTCACGTTTCAGCCCCCGACACCACCTGGTCGCATCGAGAGACCTTATCACATGATGACCGCGGTCCATGTTGAAATGATACTGAGGAACTCTACCTAGTGGTCTTCTGAAAACCTGTCACGCTGAGCAGACCGTTAATCTGAGAGAGGTAGTGGTCATGCTGGTATGATGACTGTTGTCTGATGACTGTTAAACCCCGAGGTGGGGCACTGCCGTTGTACCCTTGAGCAACATACTTAACCTGAATTGTTTCAGTAAAATATCTTCAATGGAAACTGTGTAAGCCGCTCTGGATAAGAGGGTAATGTAATGTAATGTAAAAATCACTCTAGTGCTGGTTTGATGACGTGGTGCTGGTTTGATGACCACAGTTCTGGTTTGATGACCACAGTGCGACCACTATAGCACCCCTCCGATGTAACACCAGTCACATTTATTTACTGAGATCAAGATAAAAATTGTATGAAAAATATTAATTAAGTTAAAAATGAGTCCACTTTTGCATGAATTGATCTAACGAGACTGACACCGTGATATGGTTTTAAAAAAAGGTTTTTAATGATGAGAACATCTTTTTATTTTCCACCAACTGGAGACATTTTTACATTTACAAAAAAGCTGTTCAGAAATGTTCCGTGTGCAATCTGACAAAAAAAAAGAAGCTGAGTGACAACTGGAGTTTCCAATCCACATTTACAAACAAACAAAAAAATAAAAAACATATAGTAGGCTCTTTTTCAAGTACCAGAACAGTTTGATTGCAAAATAAACCCAAGCAGATACTCTGAACGTTTGAACTTTAATCCACCGGACCTTAAATAAAAGCTTCAGATCCGCAGAACCAGACCGCTCAAAATCATATTCACTGCATGTCCTACACAGTATTTATAAAGCGTTCCAAAAAAGAAATGAAAAGACAAAAGAATAAATAGAAGAGAGGTTGCGGGCAGGACCGCGCTGGTGAAAAAGATGAACAGAAGAAAGAGAACGGTGAGTGAGATAGTGAAGGACAGCTGTGGTCTGGCTCATGATGCACACACACACACACACACACACACAGACGCACACACTAGTTCTCCCCTGTGCTACACACACTGCCCCAGGGTGTGCGAGACTCTCTCTCACACACACACACACTGCTGAGACACACACACATACACACACACAAGCTCTCCTCTGTGCTACACACTGTCCCAGGGTGCGTGAGACAGGGGGCACAGGCCAGGGGTCAGAGGTCACGGGTCAAGAGGCCGGGCCCTAAAGAGGCCGCTGCATGTCAGGGCACCTCCAGACTGAGGGCAGTGTGTAAAAAAACATGGATCTGAGACTCCAGTCTCTTCCGCCGACACAGTATCCCCTTCCCCCTCGTTCATGAGCACATAACTATGGCTTTGCCCCCATCTTGCCCCAATAACGCAAACGTGCTGCCCGCGTTGGTGCTGAAAACGAACGGATCTGCTGTGTGACTCAGACGCACTCAAAACTGACAGCTGAGGGGAGGGGTTTGATTTCTGGGTAAATACTCGTGTGAGAGGAGTGATACCTCTTCACCAGCTGCGCCCCTCTCTCCAGAATCTCTCGTCTATTTCATTCTGCTTCGCTCCCTCTCTCTGAATCTCTTCCACTTCCTCTCCCTGTCTTTCTCTCCTCCATTTACATTACCCTCATTACCTCCCATCTCTCCTTCTTCCTTCCTTCCTTCTCCCACCTTTTTCTCTCTCTCTCTCTCTCTCTCTCTCTCAACTGGACTGCTCTTGCTCTCTCCCACCCCCCATGCCTCTCTCTCCCTCTGTCTCTCTCCCTCTCTCTCTCTCAGGGATACTGCAGGACTTGGAATCCCCTCTTAATCAGGACAGGGCCAGCACTAGGCCAATGCCGTTCCGGGTGAGGCAACGTTGGGCCAGCCTGCAAGCACACAGGGCAGGGAGATATGACCCAGCATGTGGGTCGAGTGCAAACACAGGCCGGCCGGTTCAAGAGCTTCGACAGTGGCTGCAGAATTCCCTGTCCAGGTGTTACGTGAAATTCCGTCCCCGCACAGAAGGGAAACACACACAGGCGTGCGCGCAAACACACACACGCACACACACACACGTAATCACACACAGTCTCCTTATAAAGCAGATCTTTATATTTAGTCTGATGCAGATTCATCCATGCAGCTGCTTGTGAGCCAGGCTGTACCACACATCCCAGGTCATACTATCTGAACCGGACTGTACCATCTGAACCAGACTGTACCATCTGAACCAGACTGTACCATGTGAATTGGCCCATTGGCCCTGGGAAAGCAGAGTGTAAAAAGTAAGACGGCAGTAAAAAGAAATGTGCAATGCAGTAAACGATGCAGGAAAAACACAAAAAACAAGAGTATTGCTTTGCTTTGTCGCAGATATCTGAACCCCCCTCCCCCCACCCAGTTGATAAGTCAACATAAAGAATACAAACGGCTGAAAATCATTAAACTTTTTTTTGTTTTTTGTTTGTTTGTTTGTTTGTTTGTTTGTTTTTAAAGGAGTTTACAGCGAGAGCATATACACTGTATATACCGTACTATGTGTGAAAAACAGTCAGGCAAGAGACACTGAATGGAGTTCCACATAAAACAGGAATAAATAGGAATGTGAACCACGACAACGCTCTCGTACTCTCCACACGCTTCCCTTTTTCACTTTATTTTTGTTTTTTTTGCCGCAGCTCTCAAATAATTTGCAAAAAAAAGCATAGAAGATCTCGAGACATCGTCCTCTAGAGCTACTTGCGCTACTGCTGCACGACACACAACGCTACTCCGCCGCTAAGCATGCTGGGACAGCGAGGGGCGAGCCTCACAAGCGCACTGACACGCACCGGCGCTCCTCTCAGACGTACATTCACAAGCTTTAGGGCTCCACAGTCCTGTAAAAAGGTGGGGCTTTTACAAATCAACACGACCAGTTTGCTTTCCTTCGCCCATAGTAGGCAACCAGGCACTTACATGTTCGCATATACAAATACAACATCATTTATATTCATTTTGTTTTGTTTTGTTTTGTTGGGGGTTGTTTTTTGTTTTAATCCCTCCAAACTTGGGGGTATTTAAAAAAGAAAAAAGAAAAAAATCTTTGGTTTTTGTAAACACCGTTACGTTTATTTCACCTGTCGTTGTCTGAATTTTACGGCTTCCTGTCGTCCGTTAGCTCGGGAAGGAATGCGGGCTCATCTGGCCGCCGGGTTGGCCGCGGCTGAGGGAGTGTGACGCTGCCGGCGGGCGTTACCTGGCGGCGTGCCCACCTGAGTCGGGAGTCTGCGACGGCGGCCTGAGAGAGCACAGCGCCGACGCCACGCGATAATATCCCTCCTGCTCCTCCGGACCGCAGGGGTGGAACAGCCCGATCGGACAGAAGCATCTCTCTACGCTTCGGCCGATCGTCGATGAGTGTCTGAGTCAGCTGGGGTGGCAGGGGGGGTGTTGGACCTGCAGATTTTCGCCATAGCTGCCTCTGTGTCCTTTATTCACAAGGTAGGGCCCCAGCTCTCCCTCCACAGAGAAAGAAGACACCCCCCAGCTCAAAATCGTCCCGTCAGCCCATCAGAAAAACATGGTGGTGGGGGGTGGGGGATTGGGGTCGGGGTTGGGGTTGGGGGAACAAAAACACAACGCAGAACAGAACAGGAGAAAAATCCCTCCCACCCCCCAAAACACGTGCCAAGGGTGGGCCACTGGACATCTCTCCCTCTCCCTCTCCCTCTCTCTCTCCCTCCACCTCCTCCCTCCCTCCCTCCCTCCCTCCCCCTCGCTCAGTTGCAGGGCAGCCAGGTGGAGAAGGCGTGCTGCTGGCAGGCGAACACGGGCTGCACCTGGGCGATGTAGTAGTTGCTGAAGTTCCCGTCGGCCACATAGGGGGCGGGCTGGTAGTAGCAGGTGACGTTGGCCACGTTGGGGATGACGTTCTGCTCGGCGAGGACGCGCACCGCCAGCGCGGTGATGAGACCCAGCGTCTGCCGCCGCTCGTGGCCCATCAGGCACACGGTGCTCTCGTTCACCACGCTGTGCAGCGTCATCAGGTAGTCGTACTTGCGGTCCTCCAGGCCCACGAAGTGGTTCTGCAGGTAGGACTCGAGCTTGCGCCGCTGCTCGCAGATGTCGGAGAAGTCGATGAAGAAGCGCGAGCACATGTAGCGCTGCAGCGACTTCATGTCGCTCTCGGAGGCGGCGCGGAACCCCCGCACCAGCAGGTGGCAGTACTTGAGCAGGCCGCCGCCGCGGATCTCCTCCGGGTTGCGCGTGCAGATCACCTTGTGCCGCAGGTGGTCGAGCGCGGCGCCGAAGTCGCCGAACACGCTCTCGCCGATGATCGTCGGGTGGAAGGTGGCCGACATGGGGTTCTCCGAGCACTCGTGGAACAGCAGCAGCGAGTCGAGCTTGATCTGGAACGAGTCGACGCTGAACTCGAACTGCCGTCGCAGCGAGTCGACGAACTTGAGCTCCACGTTCTTGCCGCTGTTGTTGGACAGCGAGATGAGGCTCCAGCGGTCCGAGTCGTTGCACACTTTCACCATCTTCTGAACATAGGCTTCCTGCGCGGCCGGGAGAGAGAGAGGACAGCACACCTTTCATTTCCCTCTCGTGGTGGTCGCACGATAATTTTACAAGCAACACAAACGTATAATAAATTACATGTGTGCACACAAATGTAGGCTACATAAAGTGTAATACAAAGCGAATTAAAATAAGTTCCATAGACAATAGCATTTGTACTTTATATTACTTATATATATATAATATATATTCCCATTGGGGCCACATATACTGAAAAATATATGCATTCGTTACTGTCGAAGTAAGTCGCTTTGGATAAAAGCGTCTGCTAAATGGCATATATTATATATTATTAATATATTTATAATTTTCTCTTTATTTCTTGTCGTTATGGATATATAAGCTTCGTGTAAGTCTCGTCGAAATGCTTGAAAACATCATTTTAAAAAGGTAAAAGCACGACTTTGCTAATGCCGTAAAACAACTTTGTAATTTAATCAGCGATATCCGACCATTTATTTGCTAAAATGGACGTCTCCCAGAGCCTGCCCTACCTACTTACGGTATCTAGGTAGATGATGCGGCAGGATCCGCTTTAAATTGGTTTAGTCAAATCCTCTTAGTTGCAGAAAACCCAACATTTTTACTATCGATATACTTTCCAAACTAAATGTCAATCCTTAGCAGGAATGCACATACATTAGCCTACTTTTTCAAAGTTCGCAATTTTAATCATCAGTAGCCTATTTAATAACCAACTCCCTGGTCGTATGTTAATCAGCGTTTATCAGCGTTTAAAATGACATCAAAATATGGCTACATCTAAATAAATAAATAAATGCAAACGTTTACCTTTAAGGTTAAAGGCGTAATCTTTTCCTTGTTCACCCCTTCGGGCAAGAAATCCAGGAGACAGTCCAAAACGATATCCTTGACGGTCTGAAATTCCGCCTCGCCTTTTAGATCCGCGCAGAAGATCAGGTCCAGATCCTTGTAGCCCAAGCCGCTGTCCTCGTGCAGGACGTGACTGGCCGCTGACCCGTTTAACCGGACGTCCCGCACGTTGATCTTCTTCTCGTCCATGCGACTCCGCACCACTTTCACTATCTGTCGCGGTCTCATCTCCAAGGTGGGGAAATTGCCCCGGCCGTGGATGGGGATGGAGTCCGTCAGGATTCTGTCCAGCCGCTGGACTTGCTCCCAGCTGAGGACGCTGACGTTGCTGCCCTCCGCGTCCAGTCCGATTCCAGCGGCGCTGCCATTGTCGTCTTCGGCCATCGTCGATTAAAAACTAAAAATCTAAAAACCCCTCCAAAAAAATAGTTTATTTATTATTAGCCCTGTCCGTGGTCAGGTTTGCTCTCGAATTTAGACGCGGTGTGATTGAGCTCTGTCGAAGTCATCCACATCGGTGCTCTGGTTCCTTATAGCTGCTCTTCCCCTACGTCGTTAAAATTATAAATAAAATGTATCGATGCAAAAGGTCATTCGCACTGGTAAGCCATGTAGACGACCGCAGCAAAAACTTCGGGTCCTTTTCCCCAACAGCACTACCCCCTCGGATGGAGTGACTTTAAGTAGAGGACTTCACCACGCTAAAAAAAAACCCGCAGTAATTTCTTCGCTTGCTCTCCTTCCTTTTATGAACGTCAAATACTCCTCAGTTTGTCCGTCCAGGTCGCCAGAGCCGTTCCAGATCTGCGGATCACCGTCTCGTGCTGGTTTGTATACCGTTGGTTTTCTGAAGTTCCGGCTGTGACTCCATCGCCCGAAGGCACGCCTATAATTTGCATGAATATTCGGGGTTGCACTTGGCACGCTCTCCCCTGCGAGGATTCTTCTGCGGAATTCCTTGCCCGAAGCTTTTTAGCCTCGCGAATCCTACATTTTCGCCTCTGCCGCGCGACAATTACGGCCCCAAGTTTAAATTAAGTTTATGACGGAATCGCCCAACAATGTGATCCCCGGAATAAATTATTTAGACGTCGGTCAGAACACACACGCACACGTCTAGTCTTCTAGAAATTGCAGTTTAAATTAGATTAAAGTTTTGACTGTCTGCAAGAACTCATTTTTTTTATCACAGTTAGCTAACCATCATCTGTCCATTGAGCTTTTAGGCAGCTTTCCCCCGCAGGTGAACCGAGCTGTGCGTCACTGAGCTAAGATGTGAGGAATGTCGAATGAGCGCTGAAAAGCCTCGTTCCAAGCCTACCTTCGAACGGCCGGGGAAGGTACATTTGAGTGACAGCTATCTTCACCAATCACAATCTGGGCCCCCAATCTGTACATCAGCTCCCCTTTCAAACCTATTTGCTGTGCATAGCTGATAACTTAGTCGAGCGAAGGTAGCGCCATGACGTTACGTTTAAACTGCCTCGCGGACATTTAAACCTGCTATCCTTTATTCTCCTTTATGAGGATACTATACAAGGTCGAGGGTTTTACAAAAAAAATCTTATTTTATATTTACAATGCATGAGAGAAGAAAAAAAGTCTTATTCGCAACACCACTTATCGAAATGTCTTTTGCCCGCATTAAACGCGAAGCATTCGATCTTTTGAGGTTTTTTTCCGTAAAGTTGTTCCGTAGTATGGATCGCAGAATATAAGAAAAAAAAACAGTTTTAAGCGTGGAGACGGGAGTACTGTATTTCATTTAAAATGTAGGCTACAGGACGGTGGACTCGGTGGAACCGACTTTGACAAATTGGCCAACATCAGTATCACCCAATCAAACTGGGTATTTTAGTTATGACTGACACAGCAATGCTTTGGCTGTTGCTGGTGATATCACTTTTTTTTATTATTATCATCATCATTATTATTAGTTACACATACACATAATAATATGTGTAGGCCTACATACACGCTCTCTCTCTCGTTCTCTTCCTCCAAGTGCATTTCGTTGCCTGTGGAGTTGCAGGGTGTTGCTGTACGGGATCTAGAAGGATCTATGTGTCCCTCTAGAGGAGGCAAGTGGTTGGTCCTTTAATTCCAATAAAACGTAGGCCACAAGACTGGAGATTACATGAATACATTACAAATATTTTATTGGGGGGAAAAAATAATCCATTTTATGCCATTACACTCTTGAACATATGAAACCATTTTTTTCGAGTGTGAGCAAGTTATCAAATATTAAGGGTTCAACTAAAAGCCACTGACTTGTTATATCCTGTTAGACTCTATACATCTGGGCTTATGAAGCGAAAAGATTAACCATAAAGCCAGAGCCAAGATGTGAAATACAAAACAGACAGTTATTCAGTCTCCACATTAGGCATCATATGCAAGTGCCTGTATATGAATATAAATTAGCCATGTGTCAAAAGTATGTGAGTGTGCATGTGAGTTTTTTAGACCAGCAGTCAGTGTGTGAGTGTGTGTGTGTGTGTGTGTGTGTGTGTGTGTGTGTGTGTGCATACGAATCTTTAAACAAGTAGGGCAGTGTGTGTGTATGGTTGAGTGTATGTGTGTGACTGCATGAGTGTGTGTGTGCGCGCGTGTATAAGATATTGATGTGTGATGACCCTCCAGATCTGATACCCTAGGGGGGATTTTGAGTGCTCTACCTGCCTAATACACACCTGTGTGGGTCAGCCGTCCCAGCAGCAGTCCCAGAAAGACACACTCTGGCCCCCGCGATCATCGACCTGGTGTGTGGTCCCAATGGAGCCACAATGTCGCCAGGCAACCCTGAGCTCTTTACGGGTAGATGATTGTTCCCATTCCCTTCACGTTATCAGTGTTATTCAGATTTAGAATCACTGGTGATTTGAGTTGCAATCAACAACTTTGTTACCATCCAGCTGGAAGAGGGAGAGAGAGAGGTCTGGAGAGAGGCTCACAATTCAAGCACCTGCACCAGGGGGAGAGCACAGGTAGGGTACACAGGTGAGAATAGCTTCCCCTGGCTAGCTGTGTCACCTCACTGCTGTGGCAGTGGGCTGACTTCATCCCACCAGAGTTAGGTTGGGCCTAAGTCCACCAGGGTTGAGAATAATGATATTAAAACGTAATGATATTAAATCATATCCTCCCGGATATAGCCGGATATGGCACGCGTTCAAATGTCTCTCGCATGCAGTTTGTTGGACTTGGAGTAGGGGCGGTTTGGAATAATAAAAAAACTGCATTAGGAACCACAAACATTTCAGAAATCAAAGGCTAATGCCCCCCCCTGGAGAGGGACAGCAGCAGTAGTGCTGGGGGCTCCATGCACTGGCCAGAGGAGATGTGGATCTGGGCTGATTAGGTTTGGCCTGGAGGGAAGTGCAGCACGTCTGAGGTGCAGACAGGTGGGATGTCTGAAAGAGAGGGTTGTGCTGGGGTGGGGGGTGGAGCAGACTTAGGTGCAATGTCAGGGAGGGGCACGTCATCCAGAATCCATCAGTGAGCACAAAGCCAGCCCTGCGTCACTGCTGCATCCAGCAGCCCAGTAAACCCAGATTATCCCACTTACTCTAACACAGTCTTAGCCCAGGGGAGGGTGGCTGAGCCATGTCCACTCTGACACACTCATACAGCAGTTACTGATCACGACCACATAGTCATACACTGACCACTGGCCATGACCGCATACTCGCATACTCATACTGCGGTCACTGGCCACAACCGCATACTCATACTGCGGTCACTGGCCTCAACCGCATACTCATACTGCGGTCACTGGCCACAACTGCACACGCACACACTGACCACAACCACACACTTATACACCAATCACTGACCATGACCACGACGACTCAAACACTGACCACGACCTCAAACTCATACACTAATCACTGACCACGACCTCAAACTCATACACTAATCACTGACCACAACCAGACACTTATACACTGATAACTGACTGAAGAAAATCCACAATCACAAACTCCAGTAACTGACCACCGATCAGGCGAGCATTTCATAGAGAACATGTCAAATGCTGTCATGCATCTGGATTAATGCATTGCTGTTGATTGTAAAAATGGCAGATGTATTCTCCAGGTCTACAAACCATTAAAAATGTGCTGGCTTCCTTTACCGTGTACCGCGTTCATTTTCCTCTATTGTTGAATTAAAATTGTTTCCATAGAGACAAGGTGTTGGTTTCCTTTCCAAGGTCAGGCTTGACAGAATTAATTAGGTAATTAAATACAGGCAGGACATCTCTAGTATTTGAAGGGTCCCCTTGTTCAGACTATGAGTGAACGATGACAGCTTAATATCACACACACACACACACACACACACACACACACACACACACACACACGCGCACACGCACACACACACACACAGCCCCCTCATTAAAGATAATCAAGTGTTCTTCACTGGATTACAAAAAAGTTTTTGGTTAGATGCACCAAAAATATATAAATGTGGTGGTTCTGTGTGGCTCAATAGGTAGAGCATGGCGTTGACAACGCTTAGGTTGTAGGTTCAATTCCCCTTGGGACCACATATACTGAAAAATTTATGCATTCACTACTGTAAGACGCTTTGGATAAAAACATCTGCTAAATGGCATATACAGTTGCAAGAAAAAGTATGTGAACCCTTTGGAATTACCTGGATTTCTGCATAAATTGGTCATAAAATGTGATCTGATCTTCATCTAAGTCACAACAATAGACAAACACAGTCTGCTTAAACTAATACCACATAAACAATTATATGTTTTCATGTTTTTATTGAACACAACATGTAAACATTCAAAGTGCAGGGTGGAAAAAGTATGTGAACCCACTTCTCCAAGAGCTAATTGGAGTCAGGAGTCAGCCAACTTGGAGTCCAATCAATGAGACGAGATTGGAGGTGTTGGTTAAAGCTGCCCTGCCCTATAAAAAACACACATCAGTTTTGATTTTGCTATTCTCAAGAAGCATTGCCTGATGTGAACCATGCCTCACACAAAAGAGCTCTCAGAAGACCACGATTAAGAATGGTTGACTTGCATAAAGCTGGAAAGGGTTACAAAAGTATGTCTAAAAGCCTTGATGTTCATCAGTCCACGGTAAGACAAGTTGTCTATAAATGGAGAAAGTTCAGCACTGTTGCTACTCTCCCTAGGAGTGGCCGTCCTGTAAAGATGACTGCAAGAGCACAGCACAGAATGCTCAATGAGGTGAAGAAGAATCCTAGACTGTCAGCTAAAGACTTACAGAAATCTCTGGCACATGCTAACATCTCTGTTGACGAATCTACGATATGTAAAACACTAAACAAGAATGGAGTTCATGGGAGGACACCACGGAGGAAGCCACTGCTGTCCAAAAAAACCATTGCTGCACGTTTGAAGTTTGCAAAAGAGCACCTGGATGTTCCACAGCACTACTGGCAAAATATTATGTGGACAGATGAAACCAAAGTTGAGTTGTATGGAAGGAACACACAACACTATGTGTGGAGAAAAAAGGCACAGCACACCAACATCAAAACCTCATCCCAACTGTGAAGCATGGTGCAGGGGGCATCATGGTTTGGGGCTGCTTTGCTGCCTCAGGGCCTGGACAGATTGCTATCATCGACGGAAAAATGAATTCCCAAGTTTATCAATACATTTTGCAGGAGAACTTAAGGCCATCTGTCCACCAATTGAAGCTCAACAGAATATGGGTGATGCAACAGGACAATGACCCAAAGCACAGAAGTAAATCAACAACAGAATGGCTTCAACAGAAGAAAATACACCTTCTGGAGTGGCCCAGTCAGAGTCCTGACCTCAACCCAATTGAGATGCTGTGGCATGCAAAGGGTTCACATACTTTTTCTTGCAACTGTATATACGTATATGTATACAGGTATATATATAAGTCAGCCTGGTGATCCCACAAATATGTGCTTGGTACATCTTAAAAGGTACTTAACACCAGTTTTGGTTATCTACTAATGTCCAGCCCCAGCTAAACAGGTGGGTTACATTTATAAGGAGTGATGAAAATGGGGTGTTCTTGTGTTTCCCAGGACACCATGTGAAGAGCAGAGGTGGGGGTGGGGCGTCAACATCAAGGGACAAGATCGTGGGGGCAGTGGATAGCGTAGCGGGTCTAACACACCGTATTTTGACTGGTCTGATACGAGTGTGCGCTGCCTGTCAGGGACACGGTTCGAAACCCGTCTCTACCAGATCGACCCTGGTTGTCAGCCCCAATCGGGGGCGGCATTTAGCTGTCCGCCCCAAGGGGAGGGGGGAGGGTGAGGCGGCTCGAGTTTGCCGCGATGGACGTAAGGGTGTCTCCAGAATGTGGGCGGGTGAGGTATAATTAATTATTACTACTAAATTGGGAGAAAAACTGCAAAAAATCTGAAATTTTGAAAACCATTTTACAGGCATGACGAGTGTGCCTTCTGGATCCATAAAAAAAACCTTGGACAGTTTGGGCTCATAAAAAAATTGGGAGGAGGCCCAAATAGTAGCGTGGCTGAGGGGTGTCTTTATGAGCCCCTGAACGCCAAATCACCACCTCCGTTCCTCGAGGTCTCAGTGAGCCTCAAGGGAACTGAGAGCTCATTTTCTCTCCAATTTCTCCCTCCCCCTCGCATTTTACATTACATTTACATTTTAGCCATTTAGCAGATGCTCTTATCCAGAGCGACTTACACAGTTTACATTTCTTTACATACAATCCATTTATACAGCTGGATATTTTACTGAAGCAATTCAGGTTAAGTACCTTGCTCAAGGGTACAACGGCAGTGCTCCACCTGGGAATCGAACCAGAAACCTCTGAGTTACAAGCCCAGTACCCTAACCATTACACTACCCTTGCCCCCCGCCCTCCCCAAACACCCCAACACCAGTCAACAACCCCCCCCCCCTCTCTCCTCAGCAGCTCAGTGGTCCTGAAAACCACTCCACCCACTCTTAGGCCATCGGAAATCATGAGCAGTGAAAGGGGGTCCCAGGAGAGTGAGCTTGGGACGGGCGATCGGTGCGCACAAATAGACTTCCTCCCTCACTAATGTTTCTAATTAAGAGGCCTTAACGAGCGGGCGAGGATAGCGCTCTGCGTTCTGTCTCATCGGGGGCCCCTGGAGAGATGGAGAGGTCGGAGAGGTCCACTGGCACAGTGATCAGAATCTCAATGTCATTAAGACTCCAGGCCAGACCTCGGGTGCGGCGGCAGGGCTTCTAATTGGGGCTCCTCCATTTAGAAACATGAGCTGTGGTCCCAGAGGTCCAGATGAGATGACTGCATAAAGCAGCAGAACGAGGTCACTGCTCCGTTAACCCGCATCTTGTTTTCCCCCCCAAAACCTCAGCGCAGCCTGTTTTGTTTTTTTTCTTAATTTTGTTTCAGATTTTATCCATCCCAATTTGGTAGCCAATTACACCCACTATTTTCAGGTCAATCCCCTCCCTCGTAGTTCACTGCTGTAGCCCTGTGACCAGCAGTGACAATGGCGAAGCACTGCCTCCTCTGAGATGGCACTCGTCATGCTGTCGACCGTAACTCCGGCACCCCAGAGCCACCGGCACCCCAGAGCCACTCCTGTGTGCAGCGAACGTCTTGTCGGCATCCCTTCCCCCTCCCTGGTGCAGACAGCCAATTGCCGCCCCCGGTGGCACTCCCGGCCAGAGCCGACTCTGGTGCGGCTGGGGAATTGACGTTGAAACCACTAGACCACGGGGGAGGCCCCCAGCACAACCTGTTTTTAACATGTAACACCGATACATTTTACATTTTAGGCATTTAGCAGATGTTCTTATCCAGAGCAACTTTACACAGTTTTACATTTCTTTACATACAATCCATTTATACAGCTGGATATTTTACTGAAGCAATTTAGGTTAAGTACCTTGCTCAAAGGTAGACTCAACCGCAGTGCCCCCACCTGGGAATTGAACTGGCAACCTCTGAGTTACAAGTCCAGTTCTCCTAACCATTACACCACACTGCCGCTCAGGGAGTCATTAGGTAGCGAGCGCGAGACGCGCACGTCTCCGTTTCTAAATGAAGTGAACACTCAGGTGGCCCGACGGCGATCCGTGGTTTTAAAATCATCATCGCCGTTCCACACGGGACCCTGGCAGTGAGCGTCCAGTGTCTACCCCCGGGAGAGAGGGCCTGGGAGTAACAGGAGGTCTGCTCCTCATCCTACTCCTTCTCTCTTTTTTGTTTTCCAGAATCTTGCTCCAGATCTGCAGGAAATTCTTGGAGAGATGGCTTCCAGATTCCTGGATCTGCTGCAGAGGGACCGCGAGGCATTCCTGGAGTCGCTGGAATCTCGGAATCCGGCGGGTTTCCAATGGGAGCAAAGAGGGCCTGCAAATCTCCCACGTCACAGAGTAAGACGAGGTCAGGCCTTATCTGCGGGGTCAGGAGCAGAGGTCAGACGTGTCCATGAGGCGGGAGGGGCTACTCACTTCCTGACTGAGTGGTGCTGGAGGGGGGGGGGCGGTGGGCGGAGTGTACGGGCTAGTGGGATACAGGACACATCCTTCTTCCAAATTCTCTCCATCATTTTTTTTTGATACTTACTTTTTTTTTCTGTAGTTTATTGGGGACAGGTGTTGGAAATTAGCCTTTGGCTATAAACGCTTAATGAAATGCATCTGATGCTTGTTTTGTTTTTTGTTGCTTTTGCTACGTCTCTGACAAATGCACAAATAAAATAAATAAATAATCTCTCCCTCAATGATTTGGGTGGAGGGGGAAGGGCTGCTCCAGGACCGCTTCCCTCCCCCTCCCCCGTTTATCAGCACAGTGTAATCACAAAGTGTACCCATTGTGTTAAGTGCCTTGAGGTACCTGATATGAATCATGGTATATAAAATAAAGTTTATTATTATTATTATTATTATCATCATCGCAACCCCCACCCAAGAAAAAGGATAATCTCCAGGCCCTACTTGTAACATCCCCTGACATATTCCCTGCAGCCTGCTTCAGACTCAACACCTCCAGAGCAAGGGGAGGACTGTGTGGTTCTGTGTGGCTCAGTAGGTAGAGCGTGTCTCTGTTCTGTGTGGCTCAGTAGGTAGAGCGTGGTTCTGGTTCTGTGTGCTCAGTAGGTAGAGCGTGTCTCTGTGTGGCTCATTAGGTAGAGCGTGGTTCTGTGTGTCTCAGTAGGTAGAGCGTGTCTCTGTGTGGCTCAGTAGGTAGAGAGTGGTTCTGTGTGTCTCAGTAGGTACAGCATGGTTCTGTGTGGCTCAGTAGGTAGAGCATGGTTCTGTGTGGCTCAGTATGTAGAGCGTGGTTCTGTGTGGCTCAGTAGGTAGAGCATGGTTCTGTGTGTCTCAGTAGGTAGAGCATGGTTCTGTGTGGCTCAGTAGGTAGAGCGTGTCTCTGTGTGGCTCAGTAGGTAGAGCGTGTCTCTGTGTGGCTCAGTAGGTAGAGCGTGGTTCTGTGTGGCTCAGTAGGTAGAGCATGGTTCTGTGTGGCTCAGTAGGTAGAGCGCGGTTCTGTGTGGCTCAGTATGTAGAGCGTGGTTCTGTGTGGCTCAGTAGGTAGAGCGTGGTTCTGTGTGGCTCAGTAGGTAGAACATGGCGTTGACAATGCTTAGGTTGTGGGTTCGATTCTCATTGAGGCCACATATACTGAAAAATGTATACATTCACTGCTGTAAGTCACTTTGGATAAAAGTGTCTGCTAAATGGCGTATATTATCATTATATTAGGACTTTGTACATAAGCCAAGTCTGTCTACATGCATCAGCTCTTCTCAATCTGCATCGCAGCGCGCTTTTGTTGTGGCAGAATCATCCCCATGTTTAGCGCTCAGCCCTTGAGGTGAAGCACTGCAGACGCACCACACGGACCACAGCCCACTTCCTGTCGGGGGAGAAAGGATGCTGAGCATTTAGCCAGGAAAGGGCAGGAAAAAAACAACAGGGGCCCCAGTGACGCTACTGAATTTCTATGACGGCCTAAAAAAAAAAACCCGTTGGGCCGAGCAGGTGAACGAATGGCCTGTAGCGTCTGACGCATGCGGACGATGACGTGCGGTAACCACGGCGATGTTGAGGTGAAGCGCGCCGTATCTCCCTGCCCTCCCTCCCTCCTCTCCCCGGGGCAAAGCAATAAATGAGCTGCAAGAGAGGTGCAAGGTTCAAGTATCGAAAAGGGCAGTTGTACACTGGAGCAGCCTATGGTTCTCCTCGGCCTTTGTCTCCCTCCCTGCCAAAACCTCCCCTCTGTCTCTCTCTCTCAAAACCTCAAATCTCTCTGTCTCTCTCTCTCTCTCTCTCTCTCTCTCTCTCTCTCTCTCTCTCTCTCTCTCTGACTGGGTCTGCAGGTGAGTCACATCAGTTCAGTCTATTGGGCCGTTGGCCTCCCTTGCCGAAGCCCAGTTCGTTTTGGGAGCGGATCAGAGCGGCACTAAAAAGAATGCAGACTCTCGGTCTATAAGCCCTGACCCTGGAGGACGCTCGGAGAATCGTTTACTTTTTAAGGAAAGCTATTTTGGGTTGTTGTTGGGCCGTTGGGGGAAAGAAAAACGCTGCCATTTTTCATTGGAACAGTCGTTCCGTTGGTGGGCCCACACGGGCCCTAACACAGGCTCACGGCCTGTCTGTGGGGGACCGTGGCAGGTGCCATCTCGCTGAGGGATGAGAGCCCATGGTAATGACTCGTAAGAGTAGTGTAGCCTGGGCTTTGTAGATGGAGGGGGGTTGATTATTGGGTGTTTGTGCTTCATCTGGCATGTGCAAAGTCTGCAGTTATGGGGGGACAGGCTGCAAAAGTGCTTGACTGAATGATGCGCCTAGCAGACCTTGAAACAGGCCCTGCTGTATAAACACCCGTCCTGAAATATTCAAAATGTTCACCCTGAAACAGGCCAAACTCTCGCCCTGAAACAGGCCAAACCCTCGCCCTGAAACAGACCAAACCCTCGCCCTGAAACAGATCAAACCCTCACCCCCTCACCCTGAAACAGACCAAACCCTTCGCCCTGAAACAGACCAAACCCTCACCTCCTCGCCCTGAAACAGACCAAACCCTCGCCCTGAAACAGATCAAACCCTCACCCTGAAACAGACCAAACCCTCGTCCTGAAACAGACCAAACCCTCACCCCCTCATCCTGAAACAGACCAAACCCTCACCCCTTCACCCTGAAACAGACCAAACCCTCACCCCCTTCACCCTGAAACAGACCAAACCCTCACCCTGAAACAGACCAAACCCTCACCCCTTCACCCTGAAACAGCCCAAACCCTCACCCCTTCACCCTGAAACAGACCAAACCCTCACCCTGAAACAGACCAAACCCTCACCCCCTCGCCCTGAAACAGACCAAACCCTCACCCTGAAACAGACCAAACCCTCACCCCTTCACCCTGAAACAGGCCAAACCCTCGCCCTGAAACAGACCAAACCCTCACCCTGAAATATGCCAAACCCTCACCCTGAAACAGGCCAAACCCTCACCCCCTCACCCTGAAACAGGCCAAACCCTCGCCCTGAAACAGCCCTGCTGTACTAACCTAATTCACAATCGTCAGTGCCTGTGCACTGGCCAACACTCAGTAGCCGAGGAGTTGGATTGGGGGAGCCCAAACCCTCAGCGAGCTGTCGCTAGGCAGCGAGACAGAACGTGTGGCTCTGCATTCGCCCCCAGGGCAGCAGACGTCACCAGAAGGGTGGCAGGAAATAGCAGGCACGTTCTGGGCACGCTGAGAAAGGGGCTTTGCCTCTGACCTTAGCTATTTAAAGCCGGCAGCTGATCCCCACTAACTGGCTCCATGACCGATAAGTGGGATTGGAGGGCTGGACGCAGTGGGGGGGAGGCGATAAGCAGCAGTGGGGATGGGTCGGGAAGCTCTTTAAAAGCATTCAGAATATCCCTGCCCTCCTTCCTCTCTCAGTCTCAGTTCTAAAAGGGAAAGTGACAGATGTCTCAAAGAACTGTGTGAGCAAGCGTTATTCGCCTTCAAGCAGGAGCCCAGACGTCATCACCTCACAGGAAGCAGGGCTGTCAACCGCAGCGCACTGCTGCAGGGTCCCTGCCTTCAAACACAAACCCACAGATCCTGGGTTTAAACACAGAACTCATCAAACACAAACCCACAGATTCTGGGTTTAAACCACAGAACTCATCAAACACAAACCCACAGATCCTGGGTTTAGACACTCATCAAATGCACAGCCTGCAAGATACCGTGCACCCACTACAGCAGTCACGTGTCCAGAGGCCTAAAGCCTTAGAGGTGCGTGTGTGCCGTTCCCAGAGCCGGCGATGAAAGCACAGCTCTGTCCCAGTGCGGGGCTGTCCTGCAGCTCTGCTGCCTCTGAGCCGAAGCCACCGGTCATGTGACGTGATGTGGCGCAGCGGTGCTAATGGACGGCAGCCGCCGGCTCTAACGAGCTCGGCCTGCTTTGTAGCTGTGGGGAAAGAGAGAGGCCGCTTGTGAAACTGCAAAGCATGTTTGCACAAGAGGGAGGTCGTTAGCTGACAGGCATCGTGGTGAAACGTCCTCTCTCCTCGAATTTAGTGGCGTATCGGCGCTGTATGGGTGAAAATGATCAGCATTAGGGTGGGGGGATTTTGTGTCTTAAATGTTTTTTGTTCCAGTGGGAAATTAACCCCCTAATCCAGTTGCCAGGGGTTTGATTGTTGAAACCAGGTGCGGTGCTAGGGGCTGAAGACATTCGGGGCTTGGCCCACAGACAGAGACTAGGCATACACGACGCGGGACTGTGGTGTCCAGTGGTTTATCGCGGTACTTCGTTCCATTACATTACGGTTCTGATTACAGAGTCAGAAGAAAGACTAGGGAGGAAGAAAATTAAAATGTCACACATCATGTGGTTATAAATTTTTTTTACAAAAAAACAGGGTCAGATCCAGGGCTTTTCTAAAAACATTTGGGGCTTAAGCCCATTAAGCCACCCCCTCACACCGCCCCTGGTTGAACCAGAGGTTAGTTAGCATGCTGTTTAATTTTGTTGTTGTTGGGTAAGTACAGTCTTGTGCAAGCATAATTTATCTATTTGTTAAAAACTTGTAGGGCAGCGTCAGTGTCGTAGAGTGGGCACCGGAGGGGGCCGAGTCCCAGGGAGGTGACACACTAAACCATCCCACCATTTTAAAACCTGTGTGAGGCGAACCTGAATCGCCTAGTGTGTAGGCCTAGGGGTATGACAAAAATACAACAGATTGGGGCCTTGGGTGGCGTAATGGTCAAAGCATTCGCCCGGAATGCAAGTTGCCTACTGCAGCCGTGGTTCAAAACCTGGCTGCGCCAGTCCAGCCCTGGCCGGGAGCCCTGATCGGGGGTGGCGATTGGCTGTCCGCCCCAGGGGGAGGGTGAGCCGGCATGAGCTCGTCGAGAAGCGCAAAGGGTGTCTCAAGAAAGTAGGTGGGCGAGTTCCGTCTCGGAGGAGGCGGATCATCGCCGGCCTCTGGGAATTGGCTTGGCCCCGTAGTGACGGGCGTCGAGTTCGTGGGGGAGAAAGAGGCTATAATCGGAGAGAAAAACAGAGGAAAAAAACTGAAACAAATTTTTTAAAAATACAACATATTACAGCCCTTTAAAATAGGCTACAGTGCATACTTGCCGAGAAGGGGTGGGGGTGCAAATACATCTGTGCGTGACCGTGGTCTTATCCTTCCAGACCCAGTGGTGACACAGCTCTAGCCCGTGAGCGCTCAGAAGGGGGGGGCCGGGGGTGGCGGACCGCCGAGGAGGAGGGGGCCGCTGCTCTCTCCCTCCGTGGGAACAACGATCCTCGAAGCACCCCGTCTCTCTCTCGCGGTGACGCAGTCTGATGGATTTTCCACCTGCGGGATGGAGCTGACGGGAAGGTGGGAGTAATCCAACGGCTCGCTGAGACAAATTAAGAGTTCTCAAGGCCCCTTTCACATGGCCAGCGCGTACGCACAACAGCCGCTAAAGTTTCCGCGAGGACAAGCCTCGGAGAACGCTGTCACTCAGGAGACGGTGGGCGGTCTTTATGACAAACTGAGAGTCAATCTCAGCAGATTGCTTTCTAGCAGACTGTTAGGTTTGAGGTATGACATTTAGTATAACCCTCATTGATTGTTTTATTCTGTTTAAATGTTTTTGTTTGATCATTTCCAGAACACATTTTACACACACTCTCTACAACATCCCCCACCTTGTTAAGGCCAAATGGTCACACCAATTCCATTGTTAACTATATACCAAATGGGTGCCTCCGGGATGTCTGCGTGCAATGCGTATTCCCTGCCGGGGAACGGCATGCTGGGCAACTGCGACACCTCGGACAAGGGTACTTAAACCCTCACTTACAGTTACTGAGTCGAGATTTGCCGGATAAACGCTGTCGCAGCGTCTTTGGCATTCCTCGCCCTGCGCATTGTATTAAAACCTTTTCAATTGGAAAGTGGTCACCAGTGTGTTACTTCGCCGGTCCTGCCTTGATTCCACAAAGGGAGCAGATTCCCAACAAAACCTTGCTAACGATTCTGGGACAAGTTATGAGCACATATAATATAAGTCAACATCAACCATCATAGGATAGGTCAAACATCAGTAGTATATTTTTAACTCTCTGCCATTGTGTTTAGATATTTCTACTTCTTGTTTCGGCAGTTCATTTGCCCACGTCATCAAGAGCAGCATGGCTATATGTAAAGCTGGTGGGTCAATATCAGTATGGGGTGCCTCTGGTACTTCATAACTTCCCAAAATGTTGTTTATATTTTCAATTTCTTTGAACGTTCATTATATTAAGTGGACTGTAGACTACCCAAAAAGCATTTATGTCAAGCTTAAGCACTTTTTATCAAGTAACTACAAGCAGACAATTTGTGAATCAACCACAAGATATGTCAACCCTGTCATGGACAAATACAAAAGAGATTAATTATATTTCCATTGCATTGTGGTGATATAATTTACATTTTCAGAGGGATATTGTGTCCCTTTCTGACTAATAATTCTTAGTTCAGGTCAAAAGTCTTTTTGAATGAATGCATTTTTTTCAATCAAATCCACGACAGTTACACTTTCTTTTATCAATAAAATTGATATTTTATCAATATTTGATAACATTTTCAAATAATACTAATTATTTAGTATAATAATGCGGACCGCCGAGGAGGAGGGGGGTGTACCGTACGCGCCGCTCTCTCCCTCCGTGGGAACAACGATCCTCGAAGCACCCCCATATCAGTATAGAGTGCCTCCAATCAAAGAAATTGTACAAAATGTATAAAATGCATCTTAAGGCACATGTCATTATATTGATATATTCATAAATGTTTACCCATTTAGAATACAACTTGAGAGATTATTTGTTTTGCAATATTTTCATGAAACTTGAGTGATTATATTGAGGACACCAAAGGCGCCTTATACTGATATTGACCCTGGTGCGCTTTTGTCGATGTCTCTCCATTTGAAATAATATAATAATAATATAATATATGCCATTTAGCAGTATCCAAAGCTACTTACAGTAGAGAATGCATACATTTGTCAGTATATGTGGTCCTAGTGGGAATTGAACCCACAACCTAAGCATTGCCAGCACAATGCTCTACCTACTGAGCCACAAAACATTTACATTTATATTTTTGGCATTTAGCAGACGCTCTTATCTAGAGCGACTTACAGTTTTACATTTTTTTACATACAATCCATTTATACTGAAACAATTCAGTATATACAATTCAGGTTAAGTACCTTGCTCAAGGGTATAACAGCAGTGCTCCACCTGGGAATTGAACCTGAAACCTCTGAGTTACAAGCCCAGCTCCCTAACCATTACACAACACTGCCAGCCATGATGAAACAATGAAAGGCAAGTCCCAATTGCCCTTATGTGTGAAAGACCCACAAGTCCAGCCTGTGAAGCAGGTCTTGAGTACGGAAATGGTATGGCTGCTTTCGTGTTTCTTTGTCAAAACATTTTCCTGTTTTAGTTTTGGCTTTTGAATTGGTCACACCTTAAAAACACCTATTTTCTTATAATTCTCACATTTAGAAGAGAGATTATGTCACGCCGTCTGCTCTGTTTTTTTTATATTGAGGTTCAGTTGGGGTAGAATGCCTTTTCCTGTGATACTCATGTCTAGACTGCAGTATCTCGCTAGTAAAAATAAAGACTTGAGTGTGAGCACACATCAAACCGTTGAATTACTTCAGTAACGAGATCCAGAATTGGGCAACCTCATAAGCGTTGCACAACCCTTTTCTTGATGCATAGTGGCTGATTATTTTAGCTCAAGGCCTACCCAAGCCGTTTATTGAATTGGATACATTTCACCTGCAGACTTCAAGATACGGTCTGGAATCACAAGTCACTGAAAACTCAGTTTTCAATTGAATCCAATTTTGTCAGTAGCACGCCTTTTCACGCTCAAACTCATTTCCAATACAAACAAACACATGGTGATACATTTGATACCGTTGTTAGTACAAATGGATAACAATACACCAAGTCTTGGTTTAAGTTTTACTACAAAGCTTGTTTTACTGTCACACTGCCCATCCAGATCGGCTTACTTTACCCCTACCAGTACAAATTCCCATTAAACTTAGACTCCTAATTCACTTAAATTAGGAACAGTGAAAGAGCATGGCATGGTGTTTGCACTGTGGTAAACATGAGTTTGACATTTGGACTTGTGGATGAGGTGCTTCTTGGAAGCTTGGAACAGGATATTATGGTTAAAAACGAATACAAAAACGTGTAAAATAAGTACCAGAAAGTGTTAAGAGAACTACACTGTTATGCAATTCAGCCCAAGTTCCCCCAAAATACAAAGCCCTAGGGCAGGGTAGGCTTCTATTTGACAGCAGCAGTGTGCATACTGATCCCAGATCAGTATAACCCCCCAAAAATCCCTGGAGGCAATGTAGTACAAGTACCTGCCAATATAAAGGAAACATCAACAGTCTCTTAACAGGGCATTGACCCATGAGAACGGCTTCAATGCACCTTGGCATAAAAGTGTCTGGAACTCTATTGGAGGGATGCAGCGCCATCCTTGTTCAACATTCCAATAAGTGTTCAATTGGGTTGAGATCTGCTGATGGCCATGGCATATGGTTTACATTGTTTTTATGCTCATCAAACCATTCAGTGGCCACTTGTGCCCTGTGGATGGTTTTATTGTCATCCTGGAAGAGACCACTCCCATCAGGATAGAAATGCTTCACCATAGGATGACGGTGATCACTCAGAATGGCTTTGCAGTTATGCACCCCACACCATAACAGAGGCAGCAGAATCCTTCACCATGAGAAACAAGCACTCAGGCCTGTTGGTTTCCTTTGGCGTGCACCACACATGCACTCGACTGCTAGTTGCGAACAGGGTGATGGATGACTCATCTGACCATATGACTTTTTTCAACTGCTCAGTAGACCACTCCCTGTGCTCTTTGCACCACTTTACTCACAAACATTTTTAGATCTAATAAGGGTTTATGCACTGCAACTCGATCATGGTATCCCACTCTGTGAATTTTGACAGACTGTTCTTGATTAAACTGGCTGCTTACGCCCTAGATTGATATTTGCAGTCAACTGATTTAGTTGCTTGCCTGTTTTGCCTTGCTTCTCGAACCAGAGCACAGACATCATGTACGAGGAGTATGTGCTTTCGATCAGTTGCCCCTAGCTGAGGATGTCTTTACCTCAGACTTCCATGCCAACATCACCTTTAGCCACTGTTCCTCGTGAAACATCAGCAAGTTGAGCAGTCTCCATCACTGAAGCTCCTGCCAAATGTGACCCAAAAATCACCCCTCTTTCAAAGTCACTGAGATCTCTTCTTCTAGCCATAGTAGCCAAAATAATGGGCAACTGGGCCTGCCCAGTATTTTTATGTATGACCCTAAGCATGATGGGATCTTAATTGCTTAATGAACTCAGGAACCAAACCTGTGTGGAAGCACCTGCTTTCAATATACTTTGTATCCTCACTCAAGTGTTCCTTTATTTTGGCAGTTACCTGTAGATCACGCGGCACTTGAGGTGAGTAGCCCGTGATCACACCACACAATCATTAACGGGAATAATTATAACCATGTTCCCCTGGGGACTAACGACCTCTGCCGCCACTTCGACCTCATTATGGCCCTCGGCGATTCATCGCCTTCGCCGGTTTTAATAGAGCTAAATGGACAATTAGCATTCGCTGCCGTTTTCATCCTCGCCTCTGGCCGTTTCTGTAATCGATGCTAATCGCTCCTCTGATGGTAATGCACTTTCAGCGACAGGGTCAGCGTTCACAGGATTAATTGATCATTACTCATGACTCATGTAGCGCCGATAATCTGTTAGCAAACGGAGCACCTGCGGACTGCGCTCTTTAAAACGCAAACATGAATGTTTTCGTTCGACGTTGAGTACCGCGGGGCAGCTTCGTTCTCAGGCCGCAGAGAAAAGCAGAAACGCGCCAGACCTTTTCAACCACAGTGTTGCTCGGTGACATCCGAGGACAACAGAAAAAAAAGTCCTGACGCAGGCCTGAGACTAAAAAAAGCATTTATATAAAACGACCAAAATGCAAGGCAATGGAGACAGAATTTCCATGGAAACATGCAAATTTCAATAGTTCCAACAAACCACATCGATAACAATCGACAGAATCGGCAGCAGAATTGTTTTCAATGCGCACAGCAGCGCGGCAATAATACTACCACTAATAATAAGAGATCACATTTTGCATTTATGGGTTGCATTGCATTATTCTTTGCAATGCAGCCTTGTCCTTAACCTGTTTATAAATTGCCTTGAAGGATCTCAAGGCGCTGAGTAAGGCTGGCCTGTTACAGGGGAAATGTTTTCTGTAAAGTAAGGCGACACGCTGCAGATATCATCGCTCTTTGTGCGCTCGTGGGCACGTTTAAGTTGAGGAACTCAGCTGAGGTTAATATTTTAGGCGTCAATAAGAGGAAATTGTATAAATAACCGCCTACAGATACTGAACTAAAGTAACCTGCCCACTTAAAGTTTCAGCGTTTCTCCTGCCCACCCTGACAGGAAGAGGTGGACATTGAGGTTGGAGGAGGAGAGAAGATGACAGGGGCGTGGCTAGGGCCTGGCTATTGGACCATTGGACCATTTTTGGGAAATTAATTCATTTTTTTGAGTATTTTATTGACTGTGTTTGACGTCGAGCATTACTGATAAAACCATGAACACTGCACTGCAAGTGTTAAATATACCCCCCGTACTTTTAACTTTATTTAAACTTTGTTGCAAGTGCTTAATGTCATTATAAATATAACTATAATCATATGTGGCTGGTCACGCGCCTGGAGGACAGACAGGGGATACAGAGAGTAAGCGAGTAATAGCGCTATATAAGTATTATTACTGTCGTCAAGATTGAACTAAGTGACTTCTGGTTTCATCCTTCATTCTAATATATTGTTTGTGCTTTTAGCAGTAGGTTTTATTTAATTTATTTTATTTAACCAGGAAGTCTCATTGAGATATAATCATCTCTTTTACAAGGGAGACCTGGCCAAGACAACAGCCGCAATAAAACATACAGTGTATCATACATAAAAACATAAAAACATACATGATAATAAAGTGCTTTGATTGGAGGTAATACAACATGTTATCAATGGGGGCCCAGTCAGGGCTGGACTGGGAGAAAAAATCGGCCCTGCCATTTCGCGGGGGGGGGGGGTGCTGCGCGAATAAATCTGTCGACGGGCGGGGTGCTGCGCGAAAAGAAGCAACCAGTTCGTTTTATCAACCCGGTCCGTGGTATAATATATATAAAATGGCCCAGGCCCAAAACTACAGACTAAACAGTCCAGCCCTGGGCCCAGACAGAAAACAATGACACTCTTCCTGCAAAGAGTTCTGTATCAGAGATTTACATTCACTAAGTGAAATCGGGGTATCTAAATGGGTAAGCTCTTGTAACCCATTCTATGCCAGCGGTGCATAGATGTACCTACTGTTTTTCCACCTGACGTACAATAGTCGGATGAATTGAACTGAACTGAGGGAGAAGCACGCTCTCAGACTCTCGAGTCTGGCTGCTCGTCATCGCCGAGCGGATGATAGTGACATGTGAAGGTCACGCCGTCAGACTGGGCCGTCTTGTTCTGCGGTGACCCGCGGATTTCGCCCCGCAAAGCCGGAGCGTTGCCCTGGTAACGGAGACCCGGCGATGTCGCAGCTCGTTGACATTTCCCAGACAACAGGATCTCTACAGCAACAGGGCTCACACAAGGTTGGGGGGAGGGTGATTTGGGGGCAAAACTCAGTGTGTACTGTCCTGAGCTACCCTGATTCCAGATCCCAGTTCAGTTCTGTATGCACAACCACACAGATCCCAGTTCAGTTCTGTATGCACAACCACACAGATCCCAGATCAATTCTGTATGCACAACCACACAGATCCCAGATCAGTTCTGTATGCACAACCACACGGATCCCAGTTCAGTTCTGTATGCACAACCACACAGATCCCAGATCAGTTCTGTATGCACAACCACACAGATCCCAGATCAGTTCTGTATGCACAACCACACGGATCCCAGTTCAGTTCTGTATGCACAACCACACGGATCCCAGATCAGTTCTGTATGCACAACCACACAGATCCCAGTTCAGTTCTGTATGCACAACCACACAGATCCCAGATCAGTTCTGTATGCACAACCACACAGATCCCAGATCAGTTCTGTATGCACAACCACACGGATCCCAGTTCAGTTCTGTATGCACAACCACACAGATCCCAGATCAGTTCTGTATGCACAACCACACAGATCCCAGATCAGTTCTGTATGCACAACCACACGGATCCCAGTTCAGTTCTGTATGCACAACCACACGGATCCCAGATCAGTTCTGTATGCACAACCACACGGATCGCTGTTACACTGTTAGTGTGCACCTGAACCACACAGAACCCAGTTCAGCACTGCATATACGTCTAGACCACACAGACACCAGACGACCACTCAAAGGAAACACAGTGGCTGTGATCCACACCAGATGGGTCTGTCCGGTACAGTACGGAGCCTGGGAAACAGCTGGAGCTTCCACACTTCCTATATTAAATCATGTAAAGTTTGAACACTGACATGCCCTTGTGTGGCGAAGTGTACACACACGTGGGGTCCTGGATCCGGCCTGCCTCTGCAGTTTGTGATGTCACTCTTTACCGTTACACTCTACATGCATTTGAAATTTGGAGTGAAATTTTATCACCTAAAAAATATATTTTTATTTTTATTATTTTATTTAGTAGTATGTTGCAGTAGTTTGGTTAGTGCCATGTCTCAATTACATTTATTTATGACATTTCACAGGTTAAATTCTGTAGTATACATCCACAGTGGCTGCATCCTTCAGAAGGCAATGGGGAATTAGTTATAGATAAACAGTGTGGGATTAGTATGGTTTGAATAAAACATTTACATTTACATTTTGAGCATTTAAGCATAAAAAACCCCAATTTCCTGAATCCAGTAACCTTAACAGTCACATGCCCTTGTTTCACTTTGACCACTGAACACAAGTATTACATAAAACCCCTCACTTATCCTACATGTAAAATTATTTATTTGATTTAATATAATAATTACTACACAGGATACCAATTATCAATTAAATCACATCTGGTGGATCAGCCTTCATCAAAAAATATACAACTCACAATTCGATTAACACTAAGATGAAGAAAAAATATTCAACGTCCAATCTAGACTTAGGTTCAACTACCTAAACAAGTACTAAATCCAAGACATACAAATGATATGTAACAATCCCAAAAGAGATGCAATGGAAGAAAATGACACCAAACCAATTTTGTCTCTCTCCAAATACAAATACACGCAGTCGAAGTGTGAGCTGGGACCAGATCTCCCAAGAATGCAGGAATGTGTAGAATCACCTGTGTAGAATGTGCAGAGGGTGTGGTTCCCTCCCTTCTTAGCCGATGCATGATTCATTTACAATTTTGGTCCAGCGGAAGCCAGGTTCAGACCCCTTTTTATATTTTCGTTTTGGGTCACGCACTACCACAAGTAATCTTTTCCAGGTAATCGTTAAAATTACCCTCTCATGAGGAGCATCAGCATACCAAACATTGATAGGGCCTGGGGAAGACAGCTTGGTTTATACAGAGATGTTGGTTGAGCTGATACTTGGAGAGTCATAATATGCTCATGCAAGGAATATTGCTACCATGTGACAGGCTAATCGTAACAATTTTCGCTCATAGGTAGAAACTCAAAATGTTGGTGTGTGACATAGGAATGTAAGTTTGCTGTGCTGCTCTAGCATGGACTAGGCTTGTGCCAAACCTGCATGCCTAAGTGCCCTGGTTTCATTCAAGGAGGAATAAACCTGTCAGTGAATTGACCAGGGAAGGCCCATGTCTATTTATCAGCATTTAGATTCGGCCGGGCCACATTCTGTTTGTGCCTGCACAGAATCACACAACATCCACCTCCCTGACAACAGCATTCACAGAAACAACAGAGCAAAGACACTGTCCAAACCGACAAGAGACGTCACCAGAAAGCAGTCAATTCCCAAAACAAGAATCGCAGTTCAACTGCGATCAAAAAATAAATAAATAAATAAAATGGGATGAGGAAAAATAAAAAACTGAAACAATTGTCTCTTTGTAACTCTAGTATAGACTGGTCTGTTCTGATGTGGGGTGGGGTAGGGGGGGTTATACTCTGCGGTGCTGTTAAATGCATTAGATGCATTTTTGGGGGCGGGCGGGTATTCTGGGTAGAACCTGGGCCACAGACCGGTCCCCCGGTCTCTGGAATCTGGCGGTGACACAGTTACCATGGCGACATAACCAGCTCTGACAGCTGGCCGCAGGAGGGAGGGAGGGAGAGAGGGAGGGAGAGAGGGCATTGTAAGAAGAGACGACCGGAGACAGGACAAGAGGGGGCACACGCTCCACCACAGCTGCCTAATCTGGACCTCTGCGTAGGTGACTGACATGCGAACTGAACACTGAAATTATAATATATTTTTGAGGTTGACAAAATTAGTTTTTTTTCTTTTTCTACCTATTAAGTTTGATAGAGCAATGTGCTACCGGGCATTGTAATACAAAGATTATGGAATGTGAGCCGTTGTGCCCTTGAGCAAGGTAATTAGCATGAAGTGGTCCAGTAGAATATCCAGCTAGATAGTGACGCTTGAACGTTTGTGAACCCTGCAGGGAGGGGGTGGTCATTATTTACATATATTATAGAAAAATAACCCTATAAAATATTTATCTAAACCTCAATTCTTAACGAAGATATCCCAAAATAAAGGACACGCACAAAGAAATGATATATTTTCATTGTTAATTTAACAAAACTGGTTTGTTTAACAAAAACTCAAGATATACTTGTGTGCAGAAATATGTGAACCCCTTCTATCAATAACTTGTGGCACCTCCTTTAGCAGCGATGACTTGAAGCAAACGTCTCCTATAGCCACTGATCAGACTCTGGCATCTTCTTTGAGGGATGTCTGACATGAACAGCCCACTTCAGGTCCTGCCACAGCATCTCGATTGGATTTAGGTCAGGACTTTGTCTTAACCAATCCAAAACACAAAACGTCTTTCTCCTGAGCCATTCTTTGCTCGAGTGCTTCGGAACACCGATTGTCTTGTTGGAACACCCCCTGTATATTTTAGCTCTCGGACTGATGACCTGACGTTCTGTTCAAGAATTCTCAGATGTCCCTCAGAATTTATGGTTCCCATAATGATGTAGAGTCATCCAGGCCTAGAGGAAGAAAAGCAGCCCCAGATCATGACACTCCCGCCACCATGCATGACCGTAGTGATAAGGTTATTTTGGTGGTGGACAGTGTTTGGTTTTAGCCAGACATGGCATTTTGGATTGTGACCAAAAAGTCAATTTTGGACTCATCCGTCCAGAGAACAGACTTCCAGAAAACTTCCAAGTTTATCCAGGTGGTCTCTGGCAAACCAAATATGGGCAGCTTGGTTCTTTTTAGACAGCAGAGGCTTCTTCCTGGCTACCCTTGCATGGCAGTTATATTCAGCGTTCTTCTTATTGTTGATGGATGCTCAAGCGAAGGGAGGCTTGTAGAATAACCCTGGATGTTATTCTTGGATTGCTTTTTACTTGATTTATTTTTCTTGTGGCTCTTGGTGATATTTTTGAGGGACGCCCACTTCTAGGCAGAGTCACTGTCACCTTAAACCCATCTGTATATTATTTGTCTCACAGTGGACTGATGGAGTCTTTTTAATGATTTTATATCCTTCTCCAGACTGATGGGCACTCACTACTCTCTTCCTGAGGTCTCCTTAGATGCTGGCATGGCAAGTTTTGCATTCACCTGCATGGGTAACACCAAATTGACCAGGTTTCTTACCTGAATTGCCAGGTGCCACCGAAACTCTTTCCTAAAGATCTGACCTTTGATTAGTTAATTTGGTACCCAATTACATACCCACCTGATTCTACTTATGTACTTGACTTGGCTAAGGCAACTTATTTTTGCACCCTCACTAATTATTTTTTCCATATTTTTACTACATTTACATTTTAGGCATTTAGCAGACGCTCTTATCCAGAGCGACTTACACAGTTTACATTTCTTTACATACAATCCATTTATACAGCTGGATATTTTACTGAAGCAATTCAGGTTACGTACCTTGCTCAAGGGTACAACAGCAGTGCCCCACCTGGGAATTGAACCTGCAACCTCAGCTCCCTAACCATTACACTACACTGCCAGCCTCTACTCTACTATATGCACAATTTCCTAAAAATAAATAAAGACCCCTTAAATATAGACCATTTCAGTTAAGAAAATACTAGTTCTGATTAAATAAGGATTTTGTGGTTAAAAAATATATATATTTCTATGATTGCGCAAGGGGCTCACAAACTTTCAAGCATCAAGTAAATGGATGGTGTGTAAAAACGAAGGCTGTGTAAGTCACTCTGGATAAAGGTGTATAACAGAATAAGCACAGAAGACAGGCCGCATGTGTTTCTGCACAGGTGGGTTTATTCTTGCCTCTGTGCTCAACAGCTCAAACTCAGAGTCTCACAAAAGAAGGTTCTGGAGATGGATTCTTCTGGACTCGGTGACATACACACACACACACACACACACACACTGAGCTGCACACTCAACACTTCAGATACACAAAAAGCACTGTTAACTGAGCGAGCCACATCTAGGGAGCAGTCACGAGTGTGTGTGTGTGTGTGTGTGTGTGTGTGTGGGGGTATGGGGTTACCTGTGTGCATTCGTGGTGTGTAGGCCAGCACATGTGAGTTTTTGTGTGTGTGTATGCACACACTACATGATTGTGAGTGTATGTGGGTCTAAACATGTCTGAGAATGTATGAATATGTATGTGTGTGTGTGTGTGTGTGTGTGTGTGAGAGAGAGAGGTCGGAGGCAGGGGGTTTCTGAGCTCTATGCTCAAGACTGCTGATGGAGAACTGCAGGCCACACACCTCGGCCACTGTGCGATATGTCACCTCATCCCCCACACTTTCTGTGTGACACACACACACACACACACACACACACACACACACACACACACACACACACACACACACTTAGGCCCACTCCCTGCTCAAGGCTAGCTTTTGAATCAGAACATATTGAACAAATCCATTCAGATCAATCCATTCAAAAAAGTCTATAGAATATCTTGCCTAGCTCAGACTTTGGCTGCAGGCCTCTCTCTGAAGACCACAGCCATGCTCGCACCCTGCATCCACACACATCCACACCCTGCCCACAAAGTCACAGTTTATTTTTTGCAGTTCAGACCCCAATTTCCCCTGACAGACATTTTACATTTCATTAATTTTTTTTATCATGGCATCATCTTTGGCAGCTCCTTACACCTCCAACCCATAAGTGCCCTTTTTTGGGGTGAGAATGTTCTGGTTACGGGAAGATAAGACCCAGTCATTGCTGATGGGTAAAAAAACAGGCAGTGGGGAGTAAGGACAGACCAGAGCGCTAAATTCTGCTGAAGTAAAGACGTCAGAGGCCCGAGGAACACGTCTGAAGGGCTGCACCACTGCGTTGCGGGAACGTTGCCTCAGTGTTTGTTCCACATGGGGGCGGCGATGGGGCCCTGGGAGGCCCTCTCCACCACTATGAGCTCGTCTGGGTTACCGGCAGCCCTGTAGTGGACCAGTAGGTCCTGGATCGCTCGCTCCTCGATCTGACAGAGAGAGAGAGAGAGAGAGAGAGAGAGAGAGAGAGAGAGAGAGAGAGAGAGAGAGAGAGAGAGAGAGAGAGAGAGAGAGAGAGAGAGAGAGAGAGAGAGAGAGAGAGAGAGAGAGAGAGAGAGAGAGAGAGAGAGAGAGAGAGAGAGAGAGAGAGAGAGAAGGAGAGAAAGGAAGAGGGAGAGAGAGAGAAAGGAGGGAGAGAGAGAGAGAGAGGGAGGGAGAAGGAGAGAGAGAAAGGAAGAGGGAGAGAGAGAGAGAGATAGAGGGAGAGGCAGAGAGAGATAGAAAGAGAGAGAGAGAGAGAGGAGAGAGAAAATGAGAGGGAGAGAGAGAGGTGGGAGGGAGAAAGAGAGAGAGAGACTTTTTTGAAAAGTATTCAAAAGTATTCAAATGTTTTCAACATTTGTTAAAAGATCATGGTTTGGATTAACCAGAAAGCAGTAAAAAGAGCAAAAGATTTTTAAAAACACCCTAAAAAAAGAAGATCAAATAAAGGAATAGAAACAAAAACACAGATTTACAGAATTTCACAATATCCACCACTTTTCTCTTTGTGTTCCTCTATAAACTTAAAACCACATTTCCTTTTTCGCCAATATCTCACATACCCCAGTTTATTTCCCAGTTCTATTAAAATTCTTCCAGATAGCTGTTTGAGAGAAAAGGAAGGACAAGAGGAGGAGAGAAGGGAGGAAGGAAAAAGGGGAGTCAAGAGGACAGAAGGATAAAAGCAAGGAAAGAAAGGGGGAAAGAAGAAAGGTGAAAAGAGGGACAGCACGAGGGAAGGAAAGAGGGAGAAGTGGCAGAGGAGGAGAAGAGAGGGAAAAAGGACGCAGGAAAAGAAGAAGGCAACAGAGCGACAGAGATGCTCTGAGCACTCGTCCCAAGTTTAACTTTCATTTTCCTTTACTTCTACGAGCAGTCACTCTCCGGCTTAAATTAACGTCTCAAAACCCAAAGCAATTATTCATATTCAATTAATGTGTCTCAAAACCCAGGGAGAGTGACCTAGTGTAGCTGAGCATTAAGCGGAAGTGTTACAGGTGAGCGTTACTGCAGAGAGCTACCCTGGGGAGCCACCAGAAGCAATTTTCTCGCTAGACGTCGCTTTGATCGCTAGCCAATGGCCGCTCACGTGGGCATTCCCACACAAACAGCTTTTGGGAAGAGCAGCTTAGGTTGTGCTACCAAGCTATCAACAGCTACCAAGTCTGTAGTAGAGTAAACTGAGCTAGAAACAAGTAAACTACTATCAAGATTAAATAATTTGAACGACTTGAACGTTCACACTCACATCACACAAACTAGCTATCTTTACCTTTACCTTGACCTTTCTAGCTAGCTACTGGCAATGAACCTACTTTTCATTTCATTGCATGTAATTAATCACCAGGGATCCCCACTATTTCTGATATTTTGAGCCACGCGTCATTCTTTTTATTGACGTCCCTGTAGGCTATACAAACAGGCGCAATGCAAAGATTGGGAAACCCAGACAGCGCAACAATTAACCTGTCCTCAATTTGGTATGGAACAAATTAACGGTAGGAACCAAAAACATGCGCTTCAGTTTATAGTGGGGAGAAATAAGGACGTCGCTCCTAATTGGTTAGCACTTCACCGCATCACTGCTAATTTGTATAAAGTCAAGTGTCTGCCCAACTTTCTTTCGAAGCGGAGGAGACTGACTTCACACCGCCAATGGTTACTTCGCTCTGTGTCGCCTAGCATCACCAGCCCCCATTGACAATGAATGACTTCTGGCCTCTATGCCTAGGGTTACACCAAAGTGTTTCAGTTGAGCATTAAGAAGGTGGCAGTGGCTCAGTGGTTAGCGACATGGGCTGGCAAGCGGAATCCCAGGAAGGCTAAAACAAAAAAACAATCAACTGGAAAACGGAGGGATGCTAGTTCACTTCCTGGGGCACTGCCGAAGTGCCCATGAGCAAGGCACTGAACTCCTAAATTGCTCCAAGGGTGCTGTACTATGGCTGACCCTGCACTCGGACCGCTCTTAGGAGAAATATGCGAAGAAACAAATTCCAATTTCCTTGTGTGTAACATGGCAAATAAATTATATTCTATTCTAAGGGACAGAGGTGCGGGCGAGGTACCTGGATCAGCGCCAGCGGTTTCTCTCTGCTCCGGATCAGCGCCGCCTCCTGCTGCCGCTCCTCCTCTACGATGGAGGCGAAGGTTACCATGGAGCCCGTGGGGGGGCTGCCCACGGCCGCCAGCACCCAGGGGCTGATGGGTAAACAGGAAACAGGAAGTCACAAAGCAGCACCCAAAACCCTTCACGCATTGGACAAGATCATTCAGATCATTTTAGGGAAACTGCAGCTGCACTGACACACACAGATAATAAACACATTTGTATTGTGCGTGTGTGTGTGTGTGCGTGTGTGTGTGTGTGTGTGTGTGTGTGTGTGTGTGTAAGTGTAAGTGTGTGAACCAAGCACTCTCTGGAGAGTTTAGGATTTTGCTGACTTTGACTTCAGGAAATGTACACATTCTCTAATAGACACATGTGCACACATGAACTCTAAAACACACACATGCACGCACACGCCCGCATGCGCACACACACACACACACACACACTTTCCCCCCCGATAAAGATGGTCCCATCTCCTGCAGAAGGCGGACTGCAAACACAACTGATAAAGAGAGCCCTGAGGAGCCCATGCTCATTACAGACAGGCTTGGCCTCGGGGCACAGAGCTCCTTATACCCCCATCACTGCAGCTACTGGACTCTCTCACTCTCTGCTTCCGTGTGGCTCAGTAGGTAGAGCGTGGCGTTGACAACGCTTAGGTTGTGGGTTCGATTCCCATTGGGGTCCACATATACTGAAAAATGTACGCATTCACTACTGTAAGTCACTTTGGATAAAAGCGTCTGCTAAACGGCGTACGTGTTATGTTATGTGGTTAGGCCTCACTCGCAAAAGAGCTTTTCAATCTCTTTCAACACCCTAGCAAAATAAAGGTTTAATATAGACTCTGTTCAGAATATCTGCAGTCCGGTCAGATGTGGAGTCGCAGTAGCACAGGCCAGCGGGCACCAGGGCCCGACGACCGGAAAGCCATCCCTATTCCCCTACCGCTCGTCTCACACCAAGTTCACCGCTGAAATTGGAAGACAAGCGTTTCCTCGCTGTGGACCTACAGTGCGTTCAGAACAGGCACGAGAGCGCAACAGAGCCATCTAGTGGACGGGACGTGTACTTGCACAAGAAGTGAGTGGACCTGAAAGCAGTCACATGACATCAAAGACAACACAAGAGCAGTAAAACACACGGAGCAGCCTGGACACAAGCCTGTCTGCCCAGGAGTGTTTAACGGAGTGTGTTTAAGTGTGTAACTCAAACAGAGTGTTACTCTCACACACACCGCTCCTCTCTGCAGCTTCACTGTGCCTGCAGACACGGCTCCTGTCCCCCGTGACTGGACACAGCACACATGTATCTGTGTATGTGCTGTTTGTGTCTGGGTATTTTAGTATGACTATGTGTAAACATGTGAGCATGTGTGTTTGTGTATGTGCATTTCAACATGTGTGTGAATAAATGTGTGTGTGTGTGTGTGTGTGTGTGTGTTTCAGTATGTATATGTGTAAGCATGTGAGCATGTGTGTGTGTATATATAAGCATGTTAGCATGCGTGTGTGTGTGTGTGTGTGTATCAGCATGTATATGTGTAAGCATGTGAGCATGTGTGTGTATGTGTAAGTGTGCTAGCATGCGTGTGTGTGCTCATGTGTGTGTGTGTGTGTGTGTGTGTGTGTGTGTGATTCCCAGGTCCTTACCCAGCTGGTTTCTCCAGGTCGTTCTGTTCAGCACTTTTAAAAGTCACCTTCCTGGCGGCACACACTGGACTCACTGGGCCAACCACAGGCGCCGCAGAGCTTCTTGCTGGGCCAATCACAGAAGCCTGGGCAGTTGTGACCCGCCTCTCCTCCTCCTCGAGGAGATCCCGGAACGACTGGGAGGATGGGGGGGACTGGAGCGGAGTCGCCCTGGAAACGGAGAGGGGCGGAGACAAACCAAACACCAGTCACCACCCAACATCAGCACTGAACATTGGAGTACAGGTAGAGTTCAGCCAAACCCACGCGCGCAGTGCGCACGCACGCACCCGTACACGCACGCAGACACAGACACAGACACAGACACACAGACACAGACACACAGACACAGACACAGGTAAGGCCACAGTGCTCTAAGCATGGATCAGATTCACTGCTGATGTGTGCCTGTCTGTACCGTGCACTAGTTAATGGTAATTATTGCGACGTCATGGCAACACTGCTGAAACCCACCAGGCCTTCGCATTCTTGGACGGGGTGACCACGGAGGGCGACTTCACCACCAGGCCCTCTGCCTCTTTGGTCGCCATGGCGATCATCTTCCTCTGCTTCTGGGAGAGCTTGGCCGGGAACGGGGAGGGCTTTCCGCTGCTGTCAGTCAAGGGTGGGGCGGAGCCAGTTAATATACGCCATTTAGCAGACGCTTTTATCCGCAGCAACTTACAGTAGTGAGTACATACATTTTTCAGTAAGTGGCCCCAACGGGAATTGAACCCACAACCCAAGCGTTGCCAACACCATGCTCTACCTACTGAGCCACACAGAACCACAGTGTTGCATGCGTGTTTCAGTAGGTGAAAATATTCCATTAATAAAGAACGACTCTCAGCAGGAGAGACTGTATCTAATCAAACATCTGTCACACCTACAGTGTCTGATCATTGAGGCATCGATCCACAGCGTGAGGGGGGGGGGGGACACTTACGATCCGGGGCTCTTGGGCGTGGCCCCCAGGGTCTGTGAGCTGCTGGCCTCCGTCTCCATGATGGATCTGAGGAGCACCACTGGAGGAGGGCGCGCCGGACTGGGGGGGACAGACAGACAGGAGACCTCAATTCAGCAGGACAAAAAAACAAGAGTGCCGCAGTACAAAGGATAAATGCAAAAACTGGGCTTTTCAATGAAGCCAAGGCACTCTAGTAGGAGGATGGGTGAATTAAAAATGATTTTTTAAATCTATCCCTTCCTCCTAACCAACTAAGTGCTGAGCAACAATGAAATCCTGCAGACCCCACAGCCCTCAAGGACAAGGATTGAGTACCCCTGGTCTAGAGAATCTGTGATTGGTGGATGGGCCCTGTTTCCAGTTCATTGTTTTTCGTTTGACCTTATTGAACCAGCACTCTCCATGTGAGGCTGGGGATGGAGCAAGATCCTGCAGGGCAAGGACAAGGAGCTCTTGGGCAAAGTGATTGGTGGATGGGCGACCCCTGACCGCCTGCAGGCGGGGTTTGGGGTGGGCTCCTCAGGGCCAGGGTCCGAGTTTTCTCTTCCAGCTGTGAGGAAGAGAACCAGCACATGGTGAGCAGAACCTGGGTCCAACAGCACATAGAACCTGGTCTAACAGCACACAGAACCTGGTCAGAACCTGGTCTAACAGCACACAGAATAGACAATGACCTGCTTGATCCTAACCAATCTGGGTTCAAGGCCGCTCCACAGAGACTGCTCTCCTTGCGGTCACTGAGGCTCTTCACGTGGCTAAGTCCCAATCCCTTAGCTCCGTCCTCCTCCTCCTCGACCTGTCAGCGGCATTCGACACTGTGGACCAGCAGGTCCTACTCTCACCTCTTGTCGAGATGGGAACCTCTGGATCTGCATTGACATGGTTCAAGTCCTACCTGGCTAACCGGTCCTACCAGGTGGCATGGAGAAGATCCCTCTCCTCTCCCCACACTCTCTCTACCGGAGTCCTGCAGGGCTTGGTGCTAGGCCCCGTCCTATTCTCCCTGTACACCAAGTCACTTGGTTCTGTAATCTCTGCTCACGGTTTTTCTATCACTGTTATGCCGATGACACTCAACTCTTTCTCTCCTTCTCTCCATCTGAGACCCAGGTCCCGGCACGGATCTCTGCATGCCTGGCTGACATCTCCGCATGGATGTCCACCCACCACCTGAAGCTGAACCTGGGGAAGACAGAGCTGCTCTTCCTCCCAGCGAAGGGCCCCCCCGATGATTGATGCGTCAATCACCATGGAAGGCTCCATAGTGTCTCCGTCCCAGTCTGCCAGGAGTCTTGGAGTGACCCTGGACAAACAGCTGTGCTTCTCAGTCCACATTGCAGCGATCACACGGACCTGCCGATTCTCCCTCCACAACATCCGGAGGATCCAACCGTTCCTCACCCAAGAGGGCACTCAACTCCTGGTGCAGGCCCTGGTGATCTCATGTCTGGACTACTGCAATTCCTTGCTGGCAGGCCTTCCGGCCTGTGCCATCAGGCCACTGCAACTAGTCCAGAATGCTGCCGCTCATCTGGTGTTCAACCAGCCGAAGTTCACCCACGTCACCCCTCTCTCCTCTCCTATCTGCACTGGCTCCCCATCACCGCACGCATCAGATTCAAATCACTGGTGCTTGCTTTTCAAGCGGCCAGAGGTACTGCTCCCCCATACCTCCAGTCACTCATCACTCCGTACACCCCAGCCAGACCCCTCCGCTCAGCCTCCTCTGGCAAACTGACTGCCCCATCCCTCCGGGCGCCTGGCAGCCGCTCCTCACGGTCTCGTCTCTTCTGTGTCCTGACCCCTCGGGTGGTGGAACGACCTTCCGCAATCGGTCAGGACCATGGAATCACTTGCAATCTTCCGCAAGAGACTCAAAACCCACCTTTTCAGACCCCACTACCACTGAATTCTGTACATCTAGCTAATTGTCATCACCACTGCCTACTTGCTCAACACTATATACCCCTGCTTACTCCATTTAAAAAATAAATAAAAAACTAACCTTTTCCTTCCCAGTGTTACAGGTATGGTACGCAGCTGCCTACAATTATGTTGTTCCTACCATGTATTTATGCACATCTGGATAAGAGCTAAATGCTTAAAATGTAAATGTAAAATGTAAATGTATGTATAAGAGTGTGTATGCGTATGTATAAGAGTAATGTAGTGTAAAATGAGAGTGTGTCAGAGTGTGTGTGTGTGTGTGTGTATGAGTGTGTGTGTGTGTGTGGTACCTCTGTTCTCTCCTGAAAGACGGGTGAGTGTAGATCTCGGGGGCTGCCCACTCCAGCGTAGCTCCCCTCTGAGTCGGACGTCAGCAGCTCCTGCAGGGACTCCAGGGAGCCCGTCTTCCCCACCTTCACCAGCGCTGCGCACACACAGAGTGTGTGTGTTACAGAGAGGGGTGTGTGTGTGTGTTACAGAGAGGTGTGTGTGTGTTTCAGAGAGGCGTGTGTGTGTGTGTGTGTTACAAACAGGCGCCTTTGATGTGACTGTGTGTGTATGTGCGTGTGTGTTACAGACAGGTGTGTGTGTGTGTGTTACAGACTGGTGTGCGTGTGTTACAGACAGGTGTGTGTGTGTGTGTGTCAGAGGTTCAGGTGAGAGACACTCATGTTGGAGTGGGTGTGGTTACCTGAAGGGGGCGGGCTCTGGATGATGTCAGACAGGGTGTACCCCCCTGAGCTGTCAGAGCGTCGGCGTGGTTTCCGTTTAGCTTTGATCTTAGCCTTCTTCAGCAGCATCTCCCTGAGAGGAAGAGGAGGAAGAGTGAGACTGAAAGGTATTGAACATGCCTCATCACTCTAAACCTCACACACACACTGTAACCCGGTCACGAGATAACAATGCTATCTGCAGGTGTGCAGTAGTACCTGTGGATGTGTACAGTGGGTGTGTAGTAGTACAGGTGTATGAATACCTGCAGGTATTATCAGTACAGATGTGTGGTGCCGGTGAGTGCAGCAGCACCTGAAGGTGTGCAGTGTAGTGTAGGTGTGTGTGTATCAGTGTATATCAGTACCTTCTGGTGTGCACAGTAGTACAGGTGTGTACTTCTTTCCCAGTGTTACAGGTATGGGATGCAGCTGCCAACAACAATGTCTATCGCTGTATGATTGATCATACCATGCATTAATGCACATCGGGTAAGTTGCTCTGGGTAAGAGCGTCTGATAAGCGCTTAAAAAGGAAAATGTACCACTACATGCAGAAGTGTAGCAGTACAGGTGTGTATCAGTACCTGCAGGTGCGTGGTGTAGTGTGTGTATGAGTACCTGCTGGTGGGGTCCAGCTCGTTGTCATCTTTGGTGCCGAGAGTGGAGTCCCAGTCTTTGTCCTCGTAGGCGCTGAGATCAGGGGCATCGGGGGAGGGGGTGATCACACGCTTCTGCATAGCCGGGATCTGAGGGGATCACATGGATTACATCACAGGCATCTCTTATCCAGAGAAACGTACACAGCTAACAGCTTTACATACAATCTATTTACACAGTTGGACATTTACTGAAGATATTCAGGTTAAGGGTAAAATGGCAGTGCCCCCATCTGGGAATCGAACCTGCAACCTTTGCGTTACGGCCCAGTTCCCTAATGATTATACTACACTGCCAGCAGATCACAGGCAGGTCACAGCACAGGTCAATCACAAAACAGAAACCACAGGTAGATTTCTGTGTCCTTCACTGCGTTCCCAGCTGGTCTGTTCCCTCCTCTTGGCTGGGTATGAGTCTGATTTAGATCATTTAGACCCAGCGCGGTCACTTCCTGGTCCTGAGGGGCACAGTGGCTGCAGGTATGCGCTCTAACCAATCGACTGAACCCCCTGATATCGATGAGCTCACCTCTTAAAGCCAGGGGGTATGCTAATCAGTGACATCGGGCGTCGTCAGTGGAACCTGCAGCCGCTGTGGCCCTCAGGGCCCAGAGTTGAGTACCTGAGACTGATGGAGGATGATGATGAAGACTCACCATGCTCCTGTAGGCCAGGGACAGCTCCTGCAGCACAGTGTCACTCAGAACATCCAGAGCTCTGGAGGAGGAGGCGCAGACACGGAGACAGACGGACACACAGGCACAGTGAGAAATAGGATTAGTCTCGTCTCCGGCTGTGTGGTGTTTTATGCAGTTTAATGTCCGTGCAGGCTTGCGGCACAGAAAGATCTTTTCAAAGGGGCCTCCGATGGTGTATCGGTCTAACGCACCCGTATTGGCTGGTCATTTACGAGTGTGAGCTGCCTATCACGGTTGTGATTTGAAACCCGACTGTACCAGACCGGAGTCCTGATCGGGGGGGCCCAGGGGGGGGGGAGGGTGAGCCAGCATGAACTCACTGAGAAGCGCGTAAGAGTGTCTCCAGAACGTGGGTGGGCAAATTCCGTATCGAATGAAGCGGATTTCGCTGCCCTCAGAGAATTAGCTTGCCTCATAGAGACTGGTGGCGAGTTTGTATGGGGAGGGCAATTCGAAATAAACAGAGGGTAAAATTGGCCACTAAATTCAGAGAAAAATGGGAAAAAAAATCAGAAACAAATTTACATTAAAAAAATAACAAAATAGAAAGATCTTTTCAGGACATGCCCCCTCACCGTGACTCCAGCAGGGCGGCGAGATTGAGCCCGATGAACTGCTGGCAGGACAGTTTGAGCTGCTCCGCGTTGTACATGACGGAAAACTCCAGCAGCTCCGCAGCGTTCTTCAGAGTGACTGTGAGAGCCAACCACATTGCAGAGTTCACATCGTCTCACCCAATCATATCACAGCATCACCCCTTCTATGACATCTTACAACACATTCCACTGGTGGAGGGCCAATGATAGACTGAGGACTTCATTTTGGGGTTCTATCCATGTTTTAGTAGAGAAATGTCACCATGTCTCTGGAAGTATGAAAGGGACTTCTGTTTTAGCTAGCTAACCACACCACAGGCACCATGCTGTACCACACACCATGTAGCTAGCGTTAGCTACAGCAAGGTACATAAGAACATAAGAACATAAGAATACATAATGAGGAGAAGGGGCCTTTCAGCTCATCTAGGCTCATCATGTCCTAATCTAAAGAGTATCTAGTGCTGCATCTAGCCTGGACATGAATAGCCCAAGTGTTTCTGCCTCTACTACCCGACCTGGCAAGCTGTTCCAGGCATTGACAACTCTCTGTAACAAAAAACTTCCTAATATTCCTGTGCAGAATTTGCCTTCAACTAATTTCCACCTGTGTACCTTGCCAACTAACTGGTGGAACCTTTAGTTATATTTTGTACTTGATTATGTTGATTCCCTAATAAAAGGCATTGTTATCACCAAATAATTCAAAGAAAAATCTCAAAACATTTATACATTTTTTTAAATTGAAAATTCGTCTTTGGAAATAAATGGCTTCAGTTACTAGTGCTCTTTGATAAGGAAGTGTTTTAGCTGCTGCACGATTTAAGGCCCAATTTAGACCAGAGACACACAGGCAAAAGGTAAAAGGTCATTCAAATTGTGGATAAGAAGAATAACTTATATTTTTTATCTAATAATTAGATTGCCTGTTCTGCAAATTTATTTTCCAGTTCTCTTTTCTTCTCAGTTCTCAGTTCTCTTTTATCATTTTAGCTTTTCTCTATTTGAAGAGTTTTTCCAAAACTCCCTCAGTCCACTTTGAACAATTTTGAGAAAATCAGCATTTTTGTTTTTATTTATTTTTTAAATGAAAAAAATCACGTTTCAATACTTAAATCCCTAAGAATAATAGTGTAAAAGTAAAACTGCAAATACCTAACCATTTATCAGAAAAACAATACCCGCCTTGAAAAATATGGTTTATCAAAACTCATTCGCTCTGTCCACAGAGTGAGTTTTGGAAAAACACTCTTCATTTGTGCGCTGACATTACACTTCAGACTTTGTGAGATTTGTAGTGTTTTTATTTTAAATTGTTGTGCTTCGGCAGCACACGCCAAATAAACCGGGCCAATAAACCGAAATATACCGAAAGTGGAGTGAGACGGGGAGGAGGTGGTGCTCACGGTTCTCGGTGATGGCCACCTCACACATCTCTTTGAGGCGGGGGATAAGGAGCTGATCCGCCACCACCAGCACACTGCACACAAACTCCACGTTCTCACACTCTGCAGGGCAGGGAGGAGAGGAGAGAGAGGAGAGGAGAGAGTTTCACACCACGCCAGGCAAGAGAGCAGCGTCCCGTACGGCCTGTTCTGCTCGGAGCACACAGGAATATATACAAGCTAACGTCTGTCTGTCTGTACGTGCAAACGTGCAGGTAACTGCCAAAATAAAGGAAACACTGGAGTAAATTAGAGGGCAAACACCAATAAACACAAAGCCTTCACCTTCATTCTATGGTGAAGCATTTCTATCCTGATGGGAGTGGTCTCTTCCAAGATGACAATGCCCCCATCCACAGGGTACTGAATGGTTTGATGAGCGTGAAAACAATGTAAACCATATGCCATGGCTGTCTCAGTCACCAGATCTCAACCCAATTACACACTTAATGAGATATTCTGGAGCTGTGTTTTCCACCACCATCAACAAAACACCAAATGATGGAATTTCCTGTGGAAGAACAGTGTTGCATCCCTCAATAGAGCTAGACCCCTGTAGAATCTGTGCCAAGGCACAGTGAAGCTGTTCTGGCAGCTTGTGGTGGCCCAACGCCCTATTAAGACACTTTATGTTGGTGGTTCCTTTATTTTGGCAGCTACCTGTGAATACAAATCTGTACCTGGTTCAAAGAGTATTATCCTATTAGTCCTTTAAAATCCTATTAGCGTTTTAAAATCCTTTCCAGATAGAAAATCCAAATTCCAACAAAAATAATAAGGGACACAAGGGGGCAGCAGAGCTTAACTCACACAGAACAAGGGGCCAACACTGAAAACAGTCATGACATTTGAATGCACTTAGGCACTTTGTTTTCATAACTCACTCTGGATAAGAGCTTCTGCTTAACGTAACGTAGCCTAGCGTAACGCGTGACATCACCTCTGACGGTGGGAGACTCGTCGGTGTAGACGTAGTCCAGGATGACCTGCAGGATCGCAGCGCTGGTGGCCATCTCCAGCGCAGTGCAGCTCGTGGCCTGCAGGGGGAGACAGGGACATCCTGACTCACGCAGCACGGCACACCTCTGAACAAGCGCTAATGCGCTAACGTGATCCAATCACTGCTCTCTGCTATGTGTTACATCGGACAGGGAGGGGGACAGGGAGGGGGTGGGGGACAGGGAGGGGGTGGGGCTCACCTCGATCCAGCTGTTTCCCAGCATGCTGTTGAAGTATTCTGTGAGGGACACAATAATAATAATAATAGTAAAAATTACACAGTAGTGAATGCATACATTTTTCAGTATATGTGGTCGCAGTGGGAATTGAACCCACAACCTAAGCGTTGTCAGCGCCATGCTCAACCTACTGAGCCACACAGAACCACCTGCAGAACCACCACATAAGCATGCGGGTCATATCACTGATTATACTGTTAAACTCAGCAGTAACCTGGAGGTTCAATTCCCCAGATGGGGGCAATTGCTTCATTAAAAAACTGCACACATGGATACTATGCAAAAAAAGTAAACAACCTTGGGGAAAGGGGTCTCTGTGTAAAATTATGTAATACTTATCTTTAAATACATACAAACGGATTTATTTCTAAGTACACACAAACACATTTTAGCAAAATATTGGACCTACCCAATCTGGCACACAGCACACACTTGTGACACGCAAACTCCACCCCTTCCTCAGACTTGAGAGTGACATCACAGAGGTAGGAGCTGTGGGCGGGGTGAAACAGGCTTTTTCATTGGCTCTTGAAATAGGGGGAGTGGCCTTTTGAGTGGCCCTTCACACACTGCATTTGCTTGGTTAAGACTTGTGTGGACGTGCCACATGGGGTGGTCACATGGGGTGTCTCTGCCAATCAAAAAGATTGTTGCCTGAAGAGAGGAAGTACCTGAGCTAAGGATTGGAGAGCATCAATTCTAGAGCATACACTGCAATACATTAGGTCAATGAAACACTAACTGGAACTTATTTAATGTGTGGCCCTCGACCAAGTTATAATCCAAAAAAGACTGTTAAATGAACAATGAAGATGAAATGGTTTATTTGGGAAAATAGGAACACTTACTACTTTTTCTGCTGGAATTTGGGTTTGCTTCCCGTCTTCTTGTGAATGACGTTGATTTTTCCATTTTCATACTTCACCCCGTCCAGCCTGAAACACAGAGTTCAGAGTGAGACACCATCGACCGCAACCGGGCTGACCGCAAACGGGCCGACCGCAACCAACAGCGGTGGTTTGGTTCTTCTCTAAATAAAACGAAATTCTCTCATACAGGGGTACGGGTCTGCAAAATGGGAAAAATATTGTCCTTAAAAAAGATATATATATATTTCAATTCCCCACCCCCACGAGTCCGCCGCCCGTCTTCCGGGAGCGAGACACACATTCCAGGCCGATTGTTCCTGCCGCTTCAGAGACGGAAATTCTTCCACGGACGCCTTTAACCTTCTCCTCGCCGGACTCGTGCCGGCTCACCCTCCCCTCTCCCCCGGAGGCGGACAGCCAAATGCCGCCTCCGATCAGGGCTGACGACCAGGGCCGGTCTGGTAGAGACGCGGGTTTCGAACCCGCGTTTCTGGTAGAGACGCGGTCTCCAGAAAGGGGGTCGGTGAGTTCTGTCTCGAAGGAGGCGGATCATCACCGGCCTCGGAGAGTACGAGTTGCCCCGTAGAGACGGGCGGCGAGTTCGTGGAGGGAGGGTCAATCAAAATAAATAGAGGGTATAAACTGGCTTCCAAATTGGGGAGAAAAACGGGGAAAAATCTGAAACAAAATGTATACACAAAGAAATTAATAAATTAAAATAAATTAAGACATTAAAATAATAATAAAAACGAACAATTTGGCCGGCGCAGTTTCTTTACCGTGCAGCCAGGCTGCCCACGCCCAGTTTCTTGGCCACGCCCTGCAGGGTCTTCACCGGATTGGCCCCACCGTCGCTGGCCCCACCCCCTTTGCTCTTCTTGCTGGTCTTGGCACCTTTGCCGCTGTAGGTTTGGGGCAGGGAGCGGTACACCTCCAGAGCGGATCGGCCCCGCAGGGCTTCAGGGAGGCTCAGGCCCCGGGGGGGGGTTGAAGGGGGGGCGAGGGAGGGGGCGGGGGCCGGGGCCCGGGACCCGTGCACCAGCAGCTCACAGGAGTCCGTGTAGAGGAACCTCAGCACCTGCTCCAGCGCATCCGCCGGAACCTTCTCCAGGGTCAGCAGGTCGCAGCCGGCCGCGTCCTTGCTCCGACTCACCCCCTCCTCCCCCTCCTCTTCCTCCTCCTCCTCCTCCTCATCCTCCCCTCCCCGCTCAGACGAAGGGTACAGCTGCCTGCGGAAGAAGTCGGAGCGCGCCGACAGGATGTACTTGTGGGCGGAGAAGGCGCGGCCCCCGGCCTGCAGGGTGATGTCGTGGATGCTGTCCGTCTCGTCGGCTGAGGTCAGGAGCTCCAGGAAGTGTTGGGAGAAGGTGGAGGGGGAAATGGTGGGGACCTCAAACAGACTGGGTGGGGGGAGGAGGGGGGCAGTGAGTCTTTCAGGTTACAAAATGTGACTGACTAACTTTGTTTTGTTTTGAAAATTTGTTCCACCATATCAGAATTGAAATAATATTTAAATCAAATTTATTTAAGAAAGAAAGATATGTGCCTTACTTCGTTCAGTAAATTATGGCCAATTAGCCACGGTTTACAAAGTTCATAATAAATGAAAAGCAATTTTATGTTTTGCATTTATTTTTTACCCTGCTGTACCAAAAACATTGGTGACTTCAAAACCAACGTATACACCGAACTGTAATTTTTGTGTACTTCGGTGGTCAGTGTCAGTGGCTGATCAGTGTGGTCAGTACCTGGTCTTTAGGGTCAGTGGCTGATCAGTGTGGTCAGTACCTGGTCTTTAGGGTCAGTGGCTGATCAGTGTGGTCAGTACCTGTCTTTGGTCAGTAGGGTCAGTGGCTGGTCTTTAGTACCTGGTGATTAGGGTCAGTGGCTGATCAGTGTGGTCAGTACCTGGTGATTAGGGTCAGTGGCTGATCAGTGTGGTCAGTACCTGGTCTTTAGGGTCAGTGGCTGATCAGTGTGGTCAGTGCCTGGTCTTGGGGTCAGTACCTGGTCTTTAGGGTCAGTGGCTGATCAGTGTGATCAGTGTGGTCAGTACCTGGTGATTAGGGTCAGTGGCTGATCAGTGTGGTCAGTACCTGGTCTTTAGGGTCAGTGGGTGATCAGTGTGGTCAGTACCTGGTCTTTAGGGTCAGTGGCTGATCAGTGTGGTCAGTACCTGGTGATTAGGGTCAGTGGCTGATCAGTGTGGTCAGTACCTGGTCTTTAGGGTCAGTGGCTGATCAGTGTGGTCAGTACCTGGTCTTGGGGTCAATACCTGGTCTTGGGGTCAGACTGCAGAACCCCAAAGTTGCGTCCCTTGGAGTCCATGGTGATGCTGACCGCTCGGTGGACGTGGGGCAGTCTCTCCAGGTGGATTCTCTCGTAGGACCCGCTGATCTCAGAGTGACCCGTCAGCTCCACACTGCCCCCTGTGTCTGAACAAACAGAACAGCACACATTCAGGTTCTGAGACACAAGCACATGTGTGCACAAACACACTGACGCACAAACACACGCACAGTCACACACACACACACACACACACACACACACACACACACACACACACACACACACACACATACATACATACATACACAAACCACAAGAATTGCACAGACAAACGCACAATTATAAAATCATAGAATCTCTTCTTGGATTCACAAAACTGATCCTACAAAACACCATGCCAGGATTCAACAACATCTTCAAATAACAATAGGAGGAAAAAGGTGATAAACAGAGCAGATGTGTGTTGCAGGTAAAAGCCTGATTCTCTCATTAAAAGCACTGAGGCTTGGCAGGTGCTACAGACGACGGAACCAGACGGTAGCTCCGCCCCTCCTCACCATTCTTGTCTCCGCTCCTCTTGTGCTCGGACAGCCATTGGCCGCTGAAGCCCTCCCCCTCCTGGGTGACGAACATCATGTGGTTCTTACTGAGCGCGACGTCCGCCATGAACACCTGTCGGCCGTACGCCCACCTGCACTGCTTCACCGAGCTGCCTGCCACCTTCCAGCTGAACACCTGACACACAGGGACACAGGACTGTCATTAGCTTATTTATACACACACACATGCACGCACGCACGCACGCACGCACGCACACCCAGGCACACAGACCCAGGCACACAGAAACAGACACAGACACAGTCTCACACACACACAGACACACACACAGACACACACACACAGACACACACACATACATACATACACACACATACACACACACATACACACACACAAATGCACATTCACTCACTGGCTCACACAAGCACACACACAGCCATGCACACGCAGTCACACACACACGCACACGCAGACGCAGACGCAGACGCAGACGCAGACACAAACAACGCAACAAACAAACAAACAAACAAACAAACAAACAAACACACAAACCTACCCGTCCAGCCTGGTCCAGGGCCAGAATAGACACCTTCTCCCCTCCTGCTTCGTTCAGCACCTGGGGGGCCACACGGTGATCCAGACTGCCCCCGCTCACCACCACCTTCTTAATGTTCAGCTGCCTGTCACACACAGAGGGACAGAGCCAGAGAAGAGTGATCCAGACTGCTCCCGCTCACCACCACCTTAATGTTCACAGGGTTCCCACTCAAATCAAATTGAGCAGGTGGCAACAATGGTGGCAGGGGAACAGACATTTTGCAGTAACATTATCATAAAAGAAGAAAGAAATGTATAACGTTACATGGAATCAGACATTTCCATGACATTTGCATGACTTTCCATGACAGAATAATTTTTCTATGATTTCCATGGTTTTTCCATGACACGTGGGAAACCTGTGTTCAGCTGCCTGTGACAGACAGAGGGGACAGAGCAGCTCTGTCTGGCGGATTTGGCGGGGCAGGGAGGGGAGGACTGAAGGCTCTGTGGGGTGCTCTCACGCCGGGAGGGGCTCACCTGGACGCCAGCTTCTTGCACTGGTAATCGGTCAGCAGGTACACGTCGCCCTTCTCCGTCACGCACACGGTGGCCCCGTTGCTGGCCGCTGCCATGGCGATGGTCACGTCTTTGTGGTGGAGAGCGGACACCTGGCGAGGTGCGGTCACACACTTCACTCCGTTCGGGTCCTGGAGGTAGCCTGTAGATACACACGCACACGCACACGCACACACACACACACACACACACACACACACACACACACACACACACGTACACACACACACACGTACACACACATGCAACAAAAAGCGCTGAAGTGTCAGCAATCAAATGGATCTCACATTGAAAATTATAAATGTGATCTTAAAAGTATTTTTCTGGGTCAACTTCCTATACGGATCACTGCACATTGTGTTATTTACACACACTTTCTGCTGTAGAGAGATGATCGTAACGTTGTGGGCGTGTTAGTGATCGTGTGTTAACGCTGTGATGGGCGGGCGTGGCTTACCCAGTTGGCCCCCATTCAGGCCCATGGTGTACACCGCCTCGCGGGTCCACAGCACTGTGTGGAAACTCCCCGCCGCGACACCAATAACAGTCCGCCCTTTCAGGCACTTGGACGATACCTGTGGTCCCATCGGGCAAAGGCGGATAAGTCAATGTGGTCTACTGTAAATAGCACTCCCAATGGGTAGCGTTTTGAGCCATTCCAGGTAGCATGAGACGCATGCTAGGGTGGGTACCTAATGGTGGCTTCCAATCAACACACAGATGTGCTTCTACAAAGCCCTGGAATGACTCAAACTGCTATGCATTGGATCACTCCACAATACACACAAACACATAAACTGACACACACTCACACAGTCTCACACACACATGCACACACACACACACACACACCATAGAGGTGGAGGAGAATCTTGCCTGTTTGGGCTGGCAGGTGGAGGCTGGGGGCGGGACCAGGCCAAGCTGGTGGAAGGCGTTGAGCCCAAAGGTGTAGACATAGCCCTCCTCCGTCAGCACCACCGTATGATCCTTCGCTGCAGCCACTTGAGAGCAGCGCTGGAGGCCCTCCACCATCCGTGGCACCTAGACACACACATAGAAACAGACACAGACAGACACACACACACACACACACACACACACAGACACACACACACACACACACACACACACACAGACACACACAGACACACACACACAGAAACACACACAGAAACACACAGACAGACACAGACAGACACAGACAGACACACGCACAACACATCAGAGAGGTTGACATCTGTGAATTTGCCTAGAACAGGCCAAAACTGTTAGGGAGGCCACCAAGAGGCCTATGGCAACTCTGTCAGAGTTTCAGTCTTCCATGGCAGAGATGGGAGAAGCTCTCCAAGGGACAACAATAGCCCGGGCGCTTCACAAATCTGTGCTTTATGGGAGGGTGGCAAAAACATTGTTGAAAACTCACTTTAAATCTTGCCTAGAATTTGCCAGAAGGCATGTGAGAGACTCTCAAACCAAGTGGGGGGAGGGTATAATTGGGCACTAAATTGAGAGAAATTTGAAAAAATCTGAAAGTAATTCATAAACAAAGAAAACAAAAAAACAAACAAGAGGCTACAGGCAGCCTCGGAGGGTTCCTGTGCAACAATAAAATCTTTCTAAAGACTGTAAAGACAATGACATCACCCTGACAATGTGTTTGCCAAGTGTGGAGTGTATAGGAGCAATGCTAAGGGAGAAACAGCTGTTCTGCTTGTTTCACTGTGCCAGGCAGGTGTGGTTTTGGGCGTAGTGGGCATGGCTTCAGGGCGAACAGTTCCAAAATGTTCCACATATGAGTTCAGACTGAGCCCAAGATACGTGCCAAGTTTCATTCCGATCGAACAAAGTGGCAATATAGAAGCCCACGCTGGAAAGACAAACTGAAAAAAATCTGCTAGCAAGAAGAATAGGCTTCTGCCCCTTTGAGCTTGGAAGCCCAAAAAAGTCTACATCCTGGATCGGCCCAGTCAAAGCCCAGATCTCAATCCCATTGAGAATCAGTGGATAGATTTGAAAATTGCTGTTCACCAAAGGTCCCCATCCAACCTGATGGAGCTTGAGCAATTTTGTAAAGGACAGCCGAAAATTGCAGTATCCAGATGTGCAAAGCTGGTAGAGACTTGAGACTCAAAATAGACTCACAGCTGTAACTGCAGCTAAAGGTGCTTCTACCAAGTATTAAGCCAAGGGGGGTGTTTTATTTATAATTAAGAAAAAGCTTTAGAGTAGTTTTTTTATTTGACATTAGAGTATAGTGTTGACCAGTGGCAAGAAATCTAAATTAAATACATTTTGATTTCCTTGAAGTAAGAAAATCAAATGTGAAAAATGCAAATAGCGAATACTTTTAATAGCCACTGTATTTAAGGTGGCAGCTAGAAGTGACAGATAAACACAGGTAGAGACAGGTAAATTCAGGGGAGAAATGTGGAGGAGCTCTCACCAGGTATGTCTGTTCATCTCCATGTCCCAGGCGACCCCCCTGTCCGTGTCCACAGGTAAACACCCGACCCTTCTGAGACAGGAACACCGAGTGGAACTTACAGAGCACCACCTGGAACACACACACACAAACACACATATATACATACGCGTGAGACACACACACACTTACACAGCACCACCTGCAACACACACACACACACACACACACACACACACACACACACACACACACACACACACACACACACACACACACACACACACACACACACACACACACACACACACACACACACACACACACACACGCACACGCACACGCACACACACACACACACGCGCACACACACACGCGCACACACACACACACACGCACACGCGCACACAGAGGGGCATGGAGGAACGTGGAGGAGCAAGCACCACCATAATGAATGTAGGAGCGCCCACAAGCCCAGCCAATGGGAGCCCGAATGAGAGGAGCACCTCCGAGCCCGGCCAATGGGAGCCAGGGGCCCGGGTCCTCTCCGGTGTCACACGCAGCCATGTCCTCCCCCACAGCCTGCTTAATTAACGTGTGCCGTTACCAGATTAATATTTAAATGTGCACACCTGCCGGACGGCGGTGGAGCAACGTGTGGCCGGGGACATGGGGCACGGATGAGTGCCTTGGGGCCTTTGCAGTCAACCGCATTAGCGCACAATGGTCAAAAAAAGTACCGAACCGTGACCTCAAAACCAAGGTACGTACCAAACCGTGGTTTTTGTGTACCGCTATACCCCTAGTGATAACGTAGCACCTTGTCAAGCAGCTGTGAAGCTGTGAAGCCGTTCTGTGCTGGAGACTGGAGTCTGCAAAGGTTACAGCAACTTTCTGCTGCATAAATTAGCACGGCCACAGCTACTTATAAACAGCCTGTGCTATTCCCCTGATTTTGTTTAAAAAAATGATAGCATTCATTGTCATATATTACTGTACAGGGCATAGTGTCAAAGATGGCTGTACGAAACAATGGGTTTTAAATAGAACAAACAACATTAAAAAACTAATACATACCAAGGTAAAAGTCACAACATTACACTGCCGTGTTGTAAAAAAGGCCTGCGCTTCGGTTTGAAGCATCAATTTTACACAAAGTAGATTTCTGTGAAAACAGACAATAAAGATATCTAATCTAAAAAATGTTAAAGTTAAAAAGGATTTTTCCAGGTTACTCCAGGCATACTTTGAGTGAAATTTGGAGATTAGATCAACTGTGTAGGAGAAGAAGCAAAAAAGGTGTTTTTGACTAAATGTGGCGGAAAATCCAATATAAGTGAACACATTATATCAATAGCGTCTGCTAAATGCTTAAAATGTCAATGTAAAAATACAATAGATTTGCCTTGGGCCAAAACGTAAAATCACTTGTTATATCAGCACCATCTGTTACCGTTTCTGAGCTTCAGACACTTTTAGGGCAGAAAAAGAATAATAAAAAGAATAATAATCGGAACAAAAGCTACAGGGTTCCAGCACAGCTTCGCTGATTGGACCCTTAATAATAATGGGTTGGGTTTATATTAGAGATGCACCGATTGCGATTTTCTTGGCCGATTCCGATTTCCAATTTTTGATTAGTCTGACCTGCCGATACCGATTTTGGCGATTCGATTTTTCTCCTAAAAACAATAATTGACAACTTACACAAACATTTTTGTAACTTTGCTTTAATAGAAAATTAAGATTGACAATTCTGAGGTAGGTCAGAAGCATGAGGTAGGTCTCACTAAAACACATTTCAAAATTAAAAAAGTGTTCCAGGTTACTGGACAGAGCTTTTCTTTTTTTGTGCAAATTAAATTCAATGATGAATAAAAGAGAATCCAACAACAGTGGCATGTAGCCTTTAAGTAATAAATAAAAAGAAACAAGAGTAGTTTAAATTTACTGACATGGTGACAGACCATTAGTCCGGAAATATTTTTTTAAAACACTAACGTTATATTCTGATGACAGATGACACAAGCCCTTTTTCCATTAAATAATTATGGAAAACAGGTTAGTTCGAACCTATGATGCGCTAGACTAATTTGTTTGCTAGAGGTGGATTAGAGTAGATCCCAATTCTATATAGTGCAATGGAAAACACTTGTAGCGATATAAGGGCGGATGTTTCAGTTGCGGAGCTTGTCAAAGGCATTGAAACAAGCCGCTCTTCAGCAGAATTTCGTTATTTGCGTGAGTCAGGTAGCCTAACGACTACGACTTTAACTAGCTTCAAAGCTTAGATAAAAATGTTTCAAACTAGGAGTAATTGGAAAAAGAGGCGATGCTGCTGTTTCTGAGTTTGTTTGATAGTGGAAACGCACAGCTGGCACCTTCATGCACAACACAGTTAATACACAATTTGTGGTTTAGCTAGAAATCGTTAGATGAATTTATCATTAGGTCTAATAAGTTCGATTTGTATGAGTGAATAGCACTGTTTCATAACGTCACTCATTAGCGAACATAATGATTTCAGTGCAATTCAGTGCTTCAGCAGGGCATTATTACGTCAGGTTTATGCACTACCACGATGTTCTATTAATGGAAAATGGTTCAGAGGAACCGAACTAGCGCAACGAAGTTAATTGTTAATTAACCCGGTACCTACGGTACTGTAGAAAAACGACTACCGTCAGAATTTGGGCATCGACTTGGTACCTGGGTGATGACTTTTCAAGTGTCTGATTAGGTTGGTCGTTCGAGCGTTTTGAGGTTGTTCCTCCGCGGCTTATTTTCGATTGACATGTATGACAAACTGCAAGCTTTAAGTCGTCTTCACTGACTGTGAAAAACGCCCTACTAAGGACATGTTGAGGCGTTTTCAGCGCTGCGCTCATCTGATCTGTTTGCATTGGCTCACGGGTGCGCGCACGTCACGTGAAAAGAGGGGCGAGGAGCCAACCGGCGCACAGAATCGGCTATGTGGAGTGATCGGGATCAAGTCACCGATTGAGGCCGATCAGCTGAAAATCGGCCATTTCCGGTCAGAGGCCGATCGATCGGTGCATCTCTAGTTTATATAGCACCTTTCAAGGAACTAGAAGTGGTTTAGGCCCGATTTATGCTTCATCCAGCATCCACGGTCACAAACAGCGAGACCGGTCTCTGTACCTCAGGGCAAGAATCATGGTTCTTGTGCTCCTAAGAGCAGAGTGCGCCGTTACACTCCAGGACAATAGGTGGCGGTCATCATCATCCGTGTATGCAACGCAGCCTCCACAGCACCATACGCACTTTCAACATTTGAGAGACGCACGGCAGATCTGCATGCCAGATCGAGCAGAAAACGTGTTTTAGAGCGAAGGGGGGGAATTCCACTCAACCTGGGCGACACACAACGCTCTAGTGACAATTAGGGATGTAACGGTGCACGTATTCATACCGAACTGTTCGGTACAGGACTTTCGGTTTGGGTGTGCGGTTGCTGCAGTACTGACAGAATTTTTCTTTTTATTTAAGAAACAATGATATGTGCCTTACTTTGTTCAGTAAATGATGGCCAATTAGCCACTGTTTACAAAGTTCATAAGAAAGGGAAAGCAATTTTATGTTTTGTGTTTATTTTCCCCCGCTGTACCGAAAAAGTACCAGACTGTGACTTCAAAACCGAGGTACGTACCGAACTGTGATTTTTGTGTGCCGTTACACCCCTAGTGCTAACGCAGCAGCTTGTCAAGCAGCTGTGAAGCTGTTCTGTGCTGGAGACTGGAGTCTGCAAAGGTTACAGTGACTTTGTGCTGCATAAATTACCACAGCCACAGCTACTTATAAACAGCCTATCCCATTCCCTGATTTTATTTTAATAAATAATTCATTGTTATATATTACTGTGCAGGGCATAGTGTCAAAGATGGATCTACCAAACAATGGGGTTTAAATTGAACAACATTAAAAACCTACCAAATACATAACCAAAGTAAAAATCACAACATTACACTGCCGTGTTGTAAAAAAGGCCTGCGCTCGGGTGGGTTGTCGACACAAGTCTTAAGTTCAATACTCTCACATTTCGCAATGCTGTCTGACCTGCACACTTGTTTGTTTAACCTTGTCCAGCCCTTTTAGGGCCTCCCGGGTTGTGTAGCGGTAAGAACGTTTGACGCTGCCCACTGCGATCGGGGTTAGATTCCACCCAGGTCGCGCCAGTTCGGCTCTGGCAGGAAGTACCACTAGGGGGCGGCAATTGGCTGTCCGCCCCAAGGAGGGGGGAGGGAAGCTGATACAAGCTCACTGCATATATGAGTGGTCCTGTGTGTTACGGTGACCGTGGCGGGTGCCGGCTCGGAGGAGGCGGTACAGCGCCCACTACCGGTCTGAGGACTACAGCAGTGACCTCTCACACGAGGGAGGGGATAATTGACATTAAAAAGAGAGGGTATAATTGGCAACTAAAAATTTAGAAAAATGGGGAATAAAAGCATAAACAGAATATAAACAAAAATAAATAAATGAATAAACCTTGTCTGGCCCTTTGAAGAAACCCTCCCTGGACAGTGAGAGGTATTCCCACTGTCACTGCAGGTGTGCTCACTAGCAGGTGATGTGGGCGGGCCGGGGCGGGGCACCTGTTTGACATAGACGCCCGTCCTGGCGAACAGGTCGACGATCTCAGGGTGGTGACGGCTCTCCTGGTTCCCATGGCCCAGGCTGAAGTTAGTGTTGTTGCCCCAGGTGTACACCTCCGTAGGGTCTGGAGGGGAGGAAACAGAGTTCACATTCAGCACAACGTGGCCTACAGCTTTCAAAGACTGCATGCATGCCTGCTGCCACGGCGACGTTAGCGAGCTCAATCTGACGGCACACAGGATCTGCATTCGCATTGCGTATGTCAGCGTTCAGTGTTCATTAGTCCAATATCAGTCAATAACACTTTAAATGGCACCTTAGAACACATAAATGATCCGACCCCATGGATTGGTGCACCTCTAAATTCTGAGTTTAATAACCTTCACCAGCACCCCTAGTGGTGCAACCGGTAAAGGCACTTGATCTAAGTGCAGGTTGGCGACTGCAGTCTGGGTTGGAGCCAGGCTATGGCTGGGAGTCCCACTCGGGGGGCAGTAATTGGTTGTCCACACCCAGGGGGAGGGCGAGGGAATCCAGTACAAGTTCACTGCATGCAAGCGGCTCTGTGTGTGTCAGTTCCGTTCCGGTCCACAGCTTGGTGGGTTCCGTCTCGGAGGAGGCGGTCCCAGAGTTGCAGCAGCGTGAGCAGCAGGGGGCGGGGGTGATTGTTGAACTAGAAGAGGGTAGAATTGGCCACCAAACATTTTCAGAAATACGTTTCTATACAGAATATAAAATGTATAGCCCTCACCGGAGTTACGGAAGAGCACGTGCGCTGGTCTGTCCTTCATGGTCAGGTCCAGCGCAGTCAGGCCCTCTTTGTCATGGGTGCTGAGGCTGCCCCCTCGCTGAAACACACACACACACACACACACACACACACACACACACACACACACAGAGAAACACAGACGCACACACACATACACATACACACAGATGCACACACACACGCACACACGCACACACACACACACACACACAAACACCATTACCCTGCTGCTCTGTCCTGCTTATTTTGACTTCTTTAGCACTTCATGTATTACTCAATACATCGTTAGTTGAGTGTATTCTTCAGGTAGTTGGTTGTGCCACAGATTCTGCCTGTTCTGTTCCTGCTACACTGTGACTGACTCTAAGGTAGGAGCACACGGGCCTGACAGTTGGTCAAAACACATTGGTGGCACACAGTTACCTGTAGTTACTGCGGTCAATTAAAAAATAGTAATAATAAAAAAAGTTTATAAAAATGCATGCGTATCCGGGCGGACGAGCGCTACCTTGACGAGCGGCACCAGGCAGTGGATATGTCCGTAGAAGGCGCTGCGGTGCACGGCGGTCCAGCCCGACTCCTTGTCCTTCACCAGCAGGTCGGCGCCCTTGCAGTCCAGCATCCACTCCAGCAGGGGGCGGCGTCCCAGCGAGGCGGCCAGGTGCAGCGCGGTGCGGCCGTGCCCGTCCCGCAGGCTGGGCGCGTTGTGGCAGTGACTCACGAGGAAGGCCCGCAGCCGCCCCTCCGAGCCCGCGGTCAGCGCCGCCAGAACCTCGTCCGCGTGCGCCAGGGAGCGGCACTTTGGCGTGCAGTCGGGGGACGAACTCGAGCTCATCGTGACCCCCCCCCTCGACCTCTCAACCTCACCGTGACCCCTCCACACCCCACTCCTCTCACTATGACCAACCAACCACTCCTGCTCCCCAAACCACAAAACGGAAAACCCTTTCCTCTTCTGAAATGTCAAAAAAAAATCAAAACTAAAGCTCTGTAGCAAAAACACAACCAAAGCAAATGCGCTCAAAAACCTCCCGTGAAATATCGATAACAATAATGATAATGATAATAACAATAATAATATTAATGGTAAAGGAGCTCCACAGCGCAAAGGCAGCCTGTCTGTGGGTGAGTGTTGGGGCGCTAGGACAGTGCTTGTGTTGGGTTTCCACCGCACCCTAGCGACCCCCCTGGGGCCCGTTTCAGGGCAGCTCAATCCACCATGACAGCAGCCAGAGCCGCAGGAGGGACACGCCCGTTTGGCACAATCAGCAGCATCGTCAAAGCAACAAATACAAAAACTACAATTAGATTAGAAATATATATATACTCTGTTTTCAAAAAAATATTTGTCTAATTATGTATTTTTCTTATTATTTTTATTCTTATGTTTTAGTTATAGAAAAAGGCAACGCTTCCAACAACCTTTCCGTGGATTCCCTCCACTAAGTCCATCCAACCAGAGGGGAGAGGCTCTCTCCCCCACAACACGCCCAAACTTTAGGCCTCCATAATTGTCGTGGGAACCTGGAAGGGGAACAGGAAGCAGAGAGACTCAGAATACACACGTTTTCACACATATTTATTAATTTTGCAGAAGCTATTCTCCTTTTCTGCTTACTGCACAGAATATACGATATGGTTAGATGAACACTGATATGGGTCTAGATACAGAATTGGCTGGAAGACCATCGAAGCAAAGCTGGGATATTCCGCTATACGTATAACCAGCAGTGTTTCCCTTAGAGAATATTTCAAGGGGGGGTTGGTGCTTGGATTTGTGGACGAACGGACGGACTTGAGGGGGAATGGGTTTGGGGGGATTCCAAAACAGGGTCCCAGGTCGTCTGTCTTACGCAGGAGGGAGGTTACCGCACGCTCAAACATTGATTTTATTTACAGCAGTAACAAAAGGTACCATGAAAAAGACAACAACGCAAATCACATTTCTGCTTCACTTGCACGCTGTGCAGGTTCCATCAGCGCATTTCATCTGCCTCGTCGTGGAGAGAAACCCCATGGCCTCTGCTCTCATTGAGGATGTTATAAACATTTGTTCATTTGCCAGTGATGTCACCCTTGCCCGCTGCCAATTCTGCTGTGTGCTCGCCATTTTACGTGACAATTTGCATATGGCATCAAAATCGCTCAACAAACCCATTGTTGCAGATGGACTGCTTTTAAATTGCATTAAATCACAACTCATTGTACAGATTCCCAAAGTCTGTAGTAAACACAAACAGAATCAGCAATCATTATTACATTATTAATTCAGTGAAAGCTATAGGTGATGCCTGAACAGTTATACAATTAAATGCTGTTACTGTCACAATGCTGTGACTCATACACATATTGATATCCTAAACCCCTAATATATGCTATACTACAAAAATATGCAACATTTCAACAAGGTTTTCAATGTAAATAAGCAAAGTTACTCACACGTACAGAGCATATAGCCTACTCTTAGCATTTGTAAACGAAACGCAATTCCTAAAATCTGCCTGCGTACCAAATTGATTCCACAAAACTAAACTTTCACCAAAGCAATCTACCCTCATTGCAAGTGATACGACCGGTCAGGAAACTGAGCAGGCTATATGCTACATGCTACAAGCTCTCCAAAGGTCTGTAACAGATATACAGGCACCCCTGTGTCTTACGGTGTAGGTGAAAGTTGCCCGTGAGCTACTGGTCTGAAGTCAGTTTTGCGTTTTTCTTCTTAATGGTTAAGGATAGGATCTGGTTACAGTTTGCTGGTCCTGTGTCAGTGCTTACAGGCTACTTCTCCTTTGACTGTGTCTTACACAGCTACTGGGGCCAGCAGCTGCTGTACGCAACATCACAAACCAGACCGTAGTCACATTCCACAGGGAGCACTGCCCTACCCGTTCAGGTGGGGTCCGTACATATTTTTAAGTATATAATTAGGCTTTAAAAATTAAATACATAAATCAGATTTGTTTTATTTTAATAGAGTATCAAGTCGTGTGTTGCTCCTGTTTGTCTTTGGTTTCTTCCACTAATAAAATGGCTTACGTCATGCTGTATTTTGCCATCCAGGAGTGATGAAACAAATCTCAACATTCTACTGCAGCAGGCCAGTAACATAACTTGAGGTTTATCACACAACTCACCCTGATGCAACACTGATGCAACTGAATTAAATCCAATGGCTATGCTTAGGGTCAACTTGTGGTGAGAATTAAGTAGCTACAATCTTATAAAACCAGGAGTTGTATTGTCAATTCTAATAAGATGACTTAACTAAAAAAATACAAAGTAAAGTTATTGACTAAATCAAATAATTTTGTTACAAAATAACTTGAAATTGATGTGCTGAGTCTTCTTTCATTTGTGCAATAAATTACTTTTTACTTGAAGTGACTCAAACACATGCTTTATATTAGCATATGTGTTTTTTTAAATACGTATGCACATACTCGGTAGGGACTACTGAAAACTATATAATTCTGATACCTTGTTTGATTTGACTTATTTAACAGTGACTACAACTCAAAATAAATTAGCTCAGTTTACACAATTTTTACATCCTGGCATCCATCATTAATTTTCCTAACTCCAGATGCTGTGGGCTTGTGACCATGCCTGGAGCCTCACAGGGTGTGGTCACGGTCTTCACACAGGGCTGAAAGCCTCTTCCATAAATGATTCTCATACAGGAAACAAAAACAAAGGAAACACCCATATGAATTGCCTTAATAGGGTGTTGGATCACCATGAGCCACCAGAACAGCTACAATGCGCCTTTGCATTGATTCTAAAAGTGTCTGGAACTCTCTTGGAGGGATATAACATCATTCTTCCACGAGAAATTCCATCATTTGGTGTTTTGTTGATGGCGTTTTTGTTCAGGCACCACTCCAGAATCTCCCATAAGTGTTTAAATGGGTTTAGATCTGGTGACTGAGATGACCATGGCATATGGTTTACATCGTTTTCATGCTCATCAAACCATTCAAAAATCTCATAGCGTTGCCCCTTGGAGTGGGACCCTATATGGAGTTGACCCATATATACATTCTACCTGGTGGCACACAAAACTGGGAAAGGGAATTTCAGATTATTACACGGCCATTTGCGGGCATGATCTCAAACACTAGCTCAACGTTTCACTTACGTAATGCAGCGCTATCGCTTTAAGAAAAGAGGCGTCTCTGCCGACACCAGAAAAGTCATTTGCATGCTGCTGACAGCTGTGCACATATCTAACGCAGCTATGCGTCTGATGACGAACTTTTCAAAACAAATATCGCTGGTTATACTGTCGCTAGCTAGCAGCTAAGGATAAGACACACGTCAACGGTTGTGATGTTGCCAAGTTAAGCACTTTGCAAGCTAATTTAGCCGATATCCACCCCTGCCTTCAGCTCCACTGCAGCGGGCGAACGATAGCTTACTACTATTTTGAACCCAAACACAGCTATCCAAAGCATTTCAAAGCTAGCAGTTTCTCGAAATAACGCCTACCGTGTCCCTATTTCTTCCAGTGCAGATAGACCGGAATTCGTGTGATATCTGTATCTGTTTCGCTTCATTTCGAAAGAGTGCACAGCTGGCTGTCCAGGGAGGCGTATTACCAGCAGGACACATCATCGGTGGACGGCCGGTGCTAAATGTTAATGTTAATTCGCTGCAGAGCGCAGATTTCTCGAGTAAAATGCCACTTTCTCACCTGTCGCTAGATGAAGATTACAGAGACGTTTCGGCTAGTCTCTACGGTGTAGATCCAAGCAGCCATCGTTAATTAACAAGTCTGAATATGCGTTTTAAGATATATATTTTGACAGAGTTCAGCTGCAGTACAGCACTTCGGTAAGGACCCCAGCGCAGAGGAAGGGCCAACCAACATCGACGACTTTGATTGGTTTAAAAATTATCGAACGACGTTCCTCTATTGGACGGCGCTGTGGCAATGGCTTTAACTTCCTTAAAGGGACCTAGCTTGGTTATTTTTTTATTTTGACATTATGCGCCACTCCCATAGACACAATTTTACTCAAAATGTCAATTTCAAATCAGATATGAGCTGGAAATTATGGTTCAGTACCGCCCCTTGCCATATGTGAGGCAGAGATAGCCTCATGCAAGATTGAGGTAGACTTTCAAAGGGATACCGTCAAGCCTATGTCACCGCTAAGGTTTCTTTTCCTTAAATTGCATCTCATGTATTTTCTTCATTTATAAATAAACATAGGGGCCGCAAACTATTGTGTTTGTTTCGTGTAGGGTACGGGAAGAGGCAGAGGGGAGTGTAAGGTAGTCAATGGGAGTTGAACGATTGCAGTGAAACCCACTGTGCTCTTGATGTAATGATACATTATTTACATTGTGAAAAACGCACATTATGATTGATATGCCAAACCGCGACGATTTGTGTGTGTGTGTGTTAACTGGTGTACTGTCTGAAGTCTCAGTGCCATTTAGGAAGTGTTTGTTGGTGGGTCAATTGTCACTTGCTGGTCGTTTTCCAGACTCACATTTCATATTTATACCTAATCAGTCTGTTTAAATATGATCAAGCAATTTAGCATTTTCCACTATTTTCAGAAGGAACAGTGTATTTTGCCGACAGTAGCTCTGCTACTGCTCTTTAAATATGTTCCACCTCTGAAGCAGTTAATTGGTGAAAGCACCTATAACGTACAGGAAAAACAAGAGCAGGGCACATACTGTCTGTATTCTCCATCATACTTGTAAGCTTTCCTGAAAACTTTGCATCGAATACAGGGAAACAAATTGAAGTTGTTGAAAACGTGTGTCAGTTCTACCATCATGTTACCATCAACTTATTTCGACAATGCAGGTTTGGTCTCATTGCAATTTGCATTGTCATTGAACTCTTCATTTTCCACACATGGTTTAGTTTCAGTGATCAGGTGTCCACACTTTCAGCAGTTAGGCCCCTACTGATTTCACCTGCCAGTCTATAATTGAATTAATTAAAAAAGGTAACCTCTTTCTAAATTAATGATGTGTCATATAGCACAGAAAATAAGAGCATTAGTTGATCTGACTGATGAAAATCCTGGGACGTGAATATGGGAGATTTATTGTGCATGGCATGCACAGTTATTTCTGACATTATATGGCTTTAACAGATTAAATCATGCTTTAATAGAAATTCTAAGTCTCTAATTAAGAACAATTAACAGCTAGTTGCAATTCAGAGGTTGCACTTATGGTTGGAATGAAAACCAGAATACACAGCGGGTTTGAGAACCATTGCTTTAAGGGAAAGTGCTGCATCAGTGACGCACACTCAAAGAGTTTTGATTCCATTCTCATTAGGCATGTTAACCCTCTGCTTACTGGATCTCCTGCCTGACTTCCTGTACTGAAATCTCACAAAGCAATTCAAACCGAACGGCTGCTCTTTGGAGATATTTGTCTCTGGCAAGGTAGAGATAAAGCACAGGTGTCAAACTCATTCCATCGAGGGCCGAGTGTATGCAGGTTTTTGTTGCAACCAATCAAAACTGCGCATCACTGCTCAAAACTGCGCATCACTGCTCAAAACTGCGCATCACTGCACAAAACTGCACATCACTGCTCAAAACTGCGCATCACTGCACAAAACTGCGCATCACTGCTCAAAACTGCGTATCACTGCTCAAAACTGCGCATCACTGCACAAAACTGCGCATCACTGCTCAAAACTGCGTATCACTGTTCAAAACTGCGCATCACTGCTCAAAACTGCACAAAACTGCGCATCACTGCTCAAAACTGCACAACACTGCGCATCACTGCTGAAAACTGCGCATCACTGCTGAAAACTGCGCATCACTGCTGAAAACTGCAACAAATTAGCCCACTTCTTCAACCAAGGGAGGGACCTCATTGAAATCACCTGGAGTAGTGCATTGGTTGCAACAAAAACCTGCATACACTCGGCCCTCGATGGAATGAGTTTGACACCCCTGAGATAAAGGATGCAGGTGTTTTTACGATGAGCCTTGTGTTTAGCTCAGTGTTTCTCAATCCATTCCTGCAGGGCACACTGCGCTGCATGTTTTCATTCCAACCACCACTTAATCATGCTCAAGTGATCATTAACAGACAACCGATGCAGATGATAGGTTGTGAGCGAAGGTTGTAATTAAAATGTCCAGGGCAGTATGCCTTGTAGGAATGGATTGAGAAACACTGGTTTAGTTGGCACTCTGCTCTCCTCGTACAGAAAGTAGAGTAAACTTTTCAAGATTGACCTTTAAAACAACCACACATAACGGTGTAGGAAAGAAAACATGGGATCCTGAGGAACAGCATGTGGATGTCCCTTGTGATTACTAAGGTTCAGTGGTGGACACTAACGAAGTACATTTACTTTACTTAAGTAAATTACTGTACTTAAGTACATTTTTCAAGTATCTGTGCTTACTTAAGTATTTCCATTTTTACTTTTATTTTTACTTTCACTCCCCAAGACAATGGGGTTAAATGTAGGCCTTTTTACTTTTACTGGAGTAATATTGTATTAGGGTATCTGTACTTTGACTCGTGTAAAGGGTTTGGGTACTTCATTCACCACTGCTAAGGTTATAGGACTGGCCATGTGGGAATAGGTTAAGAATAGGTGAAGTGTCAAGGGTGGAGATAGGGTTACATGCTGGAGGTCACACACTGCGCTGGTCAGGATCGCATGAGATATTGATGACTCAGTCCTGCTATGTTAAAACGTGAAATCGTTGAGCTTGCTGCAATTATATTCTAATCACCTAAACAGATCATGGTCAACTAAAATAATGTGTCTTGTTAGGTAACTATACTCTGAAAGAAACTCCAAAGGAAATGTTTTTTAAAGAAAAAATATTTTTAAAACATTTACCAAGACACATGACAGATTGGGCTCTGAGGTAGGCCTATCTATAGCTCCACCGGACAGGTCGAAGGTCAGGACAGCCAATAGCGTGCACAGATGACCAAATGAGGAGGACATGCTTGTGCAAGCTGTTCATATTAAGAAAGCAGAATTCAAATCTGAAAAAAACATATTTGCTGTTTCAATTTAAAAATAATACTAAAGATATATAAATTCATTTTTTTCTTGTCTTGCACATACACACACACACATGCATACATACACACCGTCTTCCTCACACACATACACACACACATACACTCTCTCTCTCTCTCTCTCACACACACACACACACACACATACATACATGCATACACACACTGTCTTTCTCTTTCATGCACACACACACACACACACACTCTCTCTCTCACACACACACACTCACTCAAACACTCACAGCAGTGGCCTAACTGTATGCCTTCCAGGTTTCCCAGGAGTTCATGGGGTTTGTGTTGGATGCTTTTGTTCCTCATTTATCAATTAAGTTTACAAATTGTTTTCATTAGCAAGTAATCTAAATTCATGAGAACTGTCACAAAATCTAAACACCAGCATTCTGCCATTGAACATTTGAGAATCTGTAGGACATTAAGTCTCCATATTATCCAGTAATGTCTTTAAATTACCCACCCACCACATCCCCCCCCCCCATTTGAAAGCCCAAATGCATTCAATTAAAGTCAAAGTGCCTACAGGCCCACTCTTCCACAATCTACGGGCGACATTGCAGGGCATTGTGTTGTGTTAAGAATCATCTTAGTTTCATATGTCGGAAGCAAATTGTGCTACAGCTAGTCCTGGGGCTGGCATCCTTGTCACTTGTCACCGCGTGTATCCATGGCAACGCCCTGGTCTAAAAATCTCATGGAAAAAATTGAGACACATGTGGAGCGTACTGTACATGGGCACGTGGCAGACATGGACAAAGGAGTTTGGTCAACAGGGGCAATATTTTTGTTGTCAGACCAGGAGAGCTCAAGAGGCCTCACGCCAAAATGGGACAATCAAAAGGCAAAAAAAAGTTCCCAAAACGGACAAACACTGGACCTTAGCCTACATTACCGCAACAGTACTGCAGCGATGCAGATTATAATGTTACAGTAGCCTATGTGTTAGCATTGCAGCAGCTTGAACGTTATAACAATGGATAATGTCCCACATCAGTGTAGCTACCTCGTGATCTCAGCTGCCAGTTTGGGGCTGGGCAGTGTTGTCTCCGGTAAGAACTCTAAAAACACACAACACACTTAAAAAAAAAAACACATCTAAAAGTCTAAAAACACAAAACCGCTTATTCGTTGTGCGGCCAGCCTGGAAATAATTACGCTGGCTGCTTTAGTCGCGTTTCTGAAGCAGAAAGAATTAATGGCCTCGAGTTTAATTGAAGCCATGTGAACGTTCATCCTGCTGCAGCACATCTCATCTCGCGCCGCTGACGGCGTCAACACCAGGATTGAATCCGAACGTCCCCTCCTTGCGTCAAACGTCACATGTCCCCTAATGACTAATACTGTACAATACATATACCGACAGATACTGTTAAGTTAAATTAATTTAAAATATCCTGCTTGAAGTTTCACACATATAGTCCAGTCTAAGTATAAAATTGTCAAACTTTGCGCGTGTATGTGATGTGCTGCTGCGTAACTTAATTTGAACAGTTTTTTTTATCTGCTCGTGGACTACAAATAAAAATGAGCTCTTTACTTAAATCTAGCACTCTTACATATAGACGCATCTGTGGAAATGTTGATTATTGTGCATTGTCCCTGTCAAATTAACATAATAATTCAATTAATAAAACTTGAATAAATAACCTACGTTTTTTATGAACTTTTGAACGGCCGATGAGACTGTCCAAATGTTACCCTGGCCAATGCTCCGAACATGCCTGTCCCAAAACAGCGAAACACATGCGAGCAATAACTAAGGCGGACCCAGAGTACGATACGGGAAGCTTTCGCCCGCAAATAGTTTTGAAGCATATCACATATTGCGCAATTAACTTTGGTTTAATCGTTTTCCCCGCCCTCCCCAGCAATGGTACGTTCCAAGCATTGGCGTGCTGGCGAGGCTCAGTGGACAGACTCATTCTCCCCAAAACCGAGGAGGGAGTGCGGTGAGGTTTCAGAACCCCGGAATAGCTTTGGGCGAAAAAGGTTCGGCGGTTTTCTAAAGCGTTTTTTTTTTTACTGCGGATTCTATGCACAAACCCTTTGGCTTTTCGACGTTTGAAACTTTTACGAATAGTGGTTACCTGTTTTTTTTTTTTACTTGAGTTACTCGGTCGCGAGTGAATCCCTTTCGGATACCAGCTGAGGGATAAAAGAAATCGCAACAGGAGGCTGGAAAATCCACCCTTTCTACAAACAGGAAGACGGATAACAAGGAGCACGCAAATGTGAGACATTAACTTTTTTTCCTTCTCTTTCCTCTGAATTGCATGGGAGTTCTGCCTGCATGTGTTGGTGATGAATTGTACCGAGAGAACCAAGTTTGGCTGTATATCGCAGACGTGGAGCGACTGGATCACACCGAAAGACCGCTTTATTTTCTAGCCTACATGAAGTCAAAGGACATTGGCAAAGTGCCTTCTTCGCGAATGAACAGACTTAGCGGCGTGGTCGGACATAATACGCTTTTTAATCTACCAGCGTATCATTTGTGAAGTCGCGCTGTTTTCCCGTAACTTTTTTTTGTGGATAATTGATAAATATTTTGCGTTAAACATTAAAAAATGCTTGTTGGGCGCCCATTACTAATCAAAATTGTGCAAAGTCCCCGAAGACTTAATCGGTTGAGTCTGGGTTTATTGCTTTTCCTTGAGTTTTTGATGTTCGCGTCATCCGAAAATTGTCCTGTGTCTTGCATGTGTACAGTGACCGCTGTAATGTGCATAAACAAGGACTTAATTGCAGTCCCCAAAAACCTCCCAAAATCGGTCAAGGTCCTTTTATTGAACGACAATAACATCTCCCGCCTGTCGGCGGACTCCTTCCCGGAGCTTTTGAACCAGCTCACCGACCTGCATCTGACGGGCAACAAGCTCGAGCAGATTGAGCCAAGCGCGTTCGCCAACCTGCCCGGCCTGCGGTTGCTCAACCTGGCGAACAACCGCTTACTCGCGTTCAGCCCGGAAGCGTTCCCCGTCGACAACGACCTACGGGAGCTCAACATGAGCGGCTCCCTTTACAACCGCTCCTACAGCAACGAGCTTTTCAACCTGCTCCGCGAGGCCACCCCGCGCCTGTCCGCGCTGGACCTGTCCAACAACGACCTGCTCTATCTCCCCGAGGACGCGTTCTCCAACGTGGGGAACCTGAGCCGGCTCGACCTGCGGAACAACTCGCTCGTGGTCGTCACGGACGGCACCCTGCGGAACGTGCGCCTGCTGACGCTGGACCTGCGCGAGAACTCGCTGAAGGAGCTGCCCAACGGCACGCTCGCGGAGCTCGGCCTCCAGGCGGGGATGCGCCTGTGGCTCGCGGGGAACCCGTGGGACTGCGACTGCAACGTGGAGGACATGGTGCTGTGGCTGCGCAGGGCGGAGCTGGTGGTGGACAGGCGCGAGCTGGCCTGCGCGTCTCCCGAGAGGCTGCGGCGGACGCGCCTGCTGCAGCTGAACGCGACCCAGCTCCCGTGCGCCTACGCCGACGGCGACATGAAGGGCGTGCTGGAGACGTCCTACGTCTTCCTGGGCATGGTGCTGGCGCTAATCGGCGTCATCTTCCTGTTCGTGCTCTACCTGAACAGGAGGGGCATCAAGAGGTGGATGTACAACATCCGGGACGCGTGCAGGGACCACATGGAGGGCTATCACTACAGATACGAGATCAACTCTGACCCCAGGCTCGCTAACCTTGGCCTCAACTCAGACGTTTGAGGGAGGGGGGAGGAAGGAGGGATGAGAGAGAGACAAGGGGAGGGGGGGGCGTGTTAAATGGCATGGTGACTTGCTCCCGCTACGCATGAAGTCCTCTTAGTTACAAAGGGACCCCAGCCCTGAGCCTGCCCCCTCCCTGTAGACCCTTTCCTTCGCAGCGATGCAGGGCTTTAGCCAGCCCCATCCCCCAGCCCTGTCACGATGGGGCTGAGCCCCCTTCCCCCAGCCAGCCACCCACCCACCCATCCCCTGCACCCATGTGATGAGCCCCCCCACTGATGTGTTCTGTCATCTTTTGATGTTGTGCAATTCTGCATGGACCTGCACACACGGACACAGGAGGGCCAGCGTGAGGGCTCCTCAGCCAGAGACGGACTCAAATTATTATCTTTTTTTCTTCTCCATACCGGGCAACCGCAGAGACTGAACGGATTTCTGTTTTCATAACGCGACTGAAAAAAACACTTGTGTGCATATATACATGTGCATACATTTACATATACGCATATATACTGTGTCTTCGTAGATATGCATTCTGACAGCAGCAAGCTTCCCCATCTTCCCTGGGAAAATCTGTTTTGCAAATGAAAGGTACATGTGCTTGTTAAGTCTCTGCCTGTCTTAAATGAGATGTATGCGTGTTATGATATTCTGATTGACGATCAAAATATTGCACATTTACTCTGGCATCTGTAGATGGCTGTCATGGTTATTCTTTTTACCCCATTCCTCCTGAAATCGCTAATGCTGAATAAACATTTTACATCGCAGGTTACAGGGCTATAGCTGTAGATATGAGAGTAGGAAATCTGGGCTGCAGATAGCTTGCGCGCACACACACACACACACACATACACGCTATGTACATACTCTCAACACATGACACACATGATCTATACATTCTACATGCACTATATACACATCCATACCACATACACTATGCACACTCAATAGACACAGTACACAAACCCTCGACCCCCCCCACACACACACACACACACGCTATATACATACTCTCAACACATGACACATGATCTATACATTCTACATGCCCACACATCACATGCCACACACTCCATGTCCATACCACATACACTACGCACACTCGCTAGACACACGGTACGCATATCCTCGAACCCCACACACAAACACACTACACATACAAATGACGTTCCATGCACGCTATATATACACACAATACGCACAGCGCGTACAGAATAAAGACACGCGGTACACGCGCACTCGAGGGGGTGCAGTGGGGTGTTGGTATATCGGAGAGCAGGATGTGCTGTGGGAGACAGCCGCTGAGTGACACCAACAACCCCCGCAGCACAGCAAGGACTTGGGCGAGAGGAGAGGGAGAAACACATAATGTGAACACAATAGTCTTTATTCCTGATGTATAAGGCCATTAAGTTCAATTAAAATGTGCAGTCGGCTGTAGTGCTTATTTTAAAGCTTTTCAAAAAGCCTGAAAGTGGAAAAGAAGTGGGGGATGGTGAGAGGAGGGAGGGAGGGAGGGAGGGAGGGAGGGAGGGAGAGAAGCGTGAAGTTGAGCGGAGGAGAGGTGAGCCCCCTGACCAGCATTCCTGAAGGCTGTTGATGGTACATCGTCGTGCATATAGAGGATATGGAAATGAAATCGGCGAAATCCTCTTCGCTCTGCTTGTATTTATTACTCTAATTGGGAATGTATGCATGCGTCTTCCCTTCTGGGCACTTTGTGCAATAATGCCATAACATTTCAGTTTGTTTTTTTGCGCATTTATGATTAAATACAAAATGCTGAAGTATTAAAATACTGTCTCTCTCTCTCTCTTGAGGAAGAAAATATATGAAATGGTTCTTGCAACACACACACACAGCCATAACCATCTATAGTTGCCACTGACAATCTTCTAGACACATTATTACAGATAATATTAATTATAATTATTCATAATTGATAATTATAATATATTTGTATTTTTGTTGCTGTTATCAGCATGATAAAGAAGCTTTAAAATGTCACACGTCTTCCAGGAGTGCAATAGTTCCGCAAGCTCCATGAATATGACCTTTGACATTAAAAAGCTTTCTGCCTTATGACATTAATATTAAAGTGTTATTAATTGTAGTAGAGTTGATGTATACACTGAGTATGAACAGAGATGACAGTGGCTGGCCTGGTATCAGCGACCACCCTCTTACTATTCTTTTAGCAGAAAGAGGTGTGTGCGTGCGTGTGCGTTTCTGTGCGTACAGAAACGTGTGCGTGTGTGTTTCTGTGCATGCGTGTGTGCGTGTGCGTTTCTGTGCGTACAGAAACGTGCGGCGCGGTGCATTTCTGTGCGTTTGCGTGTGTGTTTCTGTGCATGCGTGTGTGCGTGTGCGTTTCTGTGCATACAGAAACGTGCGTGCGTGTGCTTTTCTGTGCGTACAGAAACGTGTGTGTGTGTGTGTGGTTTAAATGGTTTGTATACATCTTCTGTCATGTTTGACCGTTGGCCACATTTTCTAAGAGGTTTATTATTGAAAAAAATGTGTCTTCATTGGACACCTTGGCTTGCATCAGCCAGTCAGATATGGAGAAGGATGTTCTCAGGGCCTAAAATGGCAACATGAGAGGGTTGTGGAGCGGTGGTCAGGGCCGCAGTGTGGACGGGCGCTGAATAATTTAGTCCTTCCTTCAGACAAAACAAAATTTTTGAGATCAGGGCGAAATTTCATTTTGAGGTCAGGCAACAGCCTCAGCGTTTTTTTTGTTTGTTCTTAAAGACACATCTCTCCCCTAACACTCATGAAATGAGGAGGAATATATGATGTAAGTTATGGGAGCAATCCTGTAAGGGGCTTTCTGGTTCCTCTTGTTAAAAGCAGTCCTGCCTCCATGCACAGATGTTAAAAGCACAAGCTCTCGACTCAAAAGTTAGAGATCGTATATGAGTCACTCTCTTACCATTTCCATTTGCCAGCTTTGTAACAATAAGCAGACATATTCGTTTACATTTACGTTTGCTTTTGTCCAAAGCAACTTCCAAGACCATTATGGCAATCAACACCAAGTGAAAATCGAGTTAACTAGGGGCAACAAAATAAGACTGTACCATGACACTACAGATATCTATTTCAAAGCTGATTTTTCTGTGTTACTGGCTGCTGTGCATGTAGTGTGGGATATCAGACCTTTCAGACACGTGTTTGACAATAACACATCACCCTGTAGTCAGTGATGTTTGCAGAAGAACAAAGTGTTAGAACATTGTAAAAAAAATAAATTAAAAAAATGAAAAATGAAAATTTTCACACAAAAAAATATATTTGGGGACAGGAGCTTTTTCGTTTTCGTGATAACGGTCCTGTGTCCTTAAATTGGTGTAATTATGGTGTGTCGATGTGTAATGGTGTTGCTCAGCTACTTGGTCCCCGATCAACTGATTTAAGGCTGAACCCGGAAATAGAGCGTTAGGGAGTTAGGCTTCTTGTCTTGTGAAATACAGGGTCTTCACTGAAGAGTAAACTAATGCACAAGGCCACGCCCCCCTCCCCCACCCCATACCCAGCTCCCACCGAGCGCCAGGGAGGAGCAGGTGTAGGGTATTCACTATCTGGCGTTTCCACGGCGACGATCTGCCCCTTTGCAGAGTTGCTGCATTGTGAACTGGGACAGTCCACAGATTTTTATTAATGACTTTGTACAGTATGCTCTGGTCATGCCTCGTGGAGTAGGTGTAATTATGAGCCAGACAAAGGAGTCTGGTGGTGGAGGAGGGGGAGGGGATGGGAGGTGAATTTGATGTGGGGGCGGGCGTGTTCTTGCACTGCCAACCTGGCGCAAAGCCCTTTTGTGCTTATTAAAAGCGGTCTCCAAACAAATTTTATTCCACTTTATTCCCAGAAAGAGGAGGCTTCTCCTTCAAACTCGATTGATTGTCATTGTTGTCTGTGGCAAACTGCCAACAAATGCTGTGGTTTTCGTCAGGTTTTGTATATTTTTTTGATTGGCTTAATTTTGCACACAAACCACAAACACGCTCAAATGTATTGTACTGTCCTGTTTCCCCCTACAGACACACACATACACACAAAAACTCAGGGTGCTATTCAAAAGAGATGGAAAAATGTAATCACAGTCCCACTGAGGTTGTGCAGAAACCTACCTGCAACCCCCCCGAAACATAGTACATATGTATACACAGTATATATGTGTGTGTATATATATATATATATATATACACATAGCATGACAGATGTGTGTGTTTAAACATGCTTCATATCTTGGTTCCCTGTCTCTCTGTGATGACTGAGTTGAGTCATGAGTAGCAGCTTATCAGATTCCAGAAGGTCTTAATTATGCTTTGTGTTTGAAAGGCTGCAGGTCCGCCTCCCTGTCTGTGCCTCTCAGCTCCTCTGGCCAGGTAGTGAGTGACCTTTGGAAGGAGCAGAGAGCCATGCTCACGGTCACATTTTTTCTTTTTCTTTTTCTTTCAATTTTGTTTTCAGATTTTTCCCTATTTTTTTGGCCAATTATACCCTCTATTTATCTCAGTTCACCCTCCCACACGAGTCCGCCGCCTGTTTTCCGGTTCCAGACAATTTCCAGAGGCCGGCAGATCCGCCTCCTCCGAGACGGAACCCGACCACCTACTCTTTTACAGGGACGCCCTTCTGCTCTTCGACGAGTCCGTGCCGGCTCACCCTCCCCCTCCCCCTGGGGCAGACAGCCAAATGCCGTCACCTGATGACCTGGGCCAGTCTGGCACAGACGGGTTTCGAACCGCAACCGTGATAGGCAGCTCACACTTGTATTGGACCAGCCAAAACACGGGTGCATTAGATGCATAGACCGATCTGCTATCCGCAAGGCCCTGCAGTGAGTTTTTGAGTCAATTAGAGTGTGGGGGAGGTCCCACAAGAGTTTGTTTTTTACGCGCGGACATGTGGGCATTAGTCCGACAGCTCGGGCTGTGTGTGTTATGTGTGTGATGTGTGTGCTGTGTGCTGGCCATGATTCCCAGCACGTCTTTATCTTTAAACTGTTGGCTGACGCTGACCGACTACACAGTTAGAACTAGGTTATCCGCCAGGCCCTGTGCTCACGTTCACATTTAGACCAAGGTTTGCATTTGTGTCTCTTCTCCAGCTATTTATACAGTATTTCACACATGCTAATCCTTGTCTGGCACAGGGTCGTGTACCCTTAAACACACTTGAGTTACAGTGTGTGTGTGTGTGTGTGTGTGTGTGTGTGTGTGTGTGTGTGTGTGAGTGTGTGCCGGTGTGTGTGAGTGTGCATTACTGCCGCTTCCTCTTTGTAAATGTTTCCTAGCCTCTGATGTGGCATCTCCTCTCCCCTCTCCTGTTGATCCACTCTCCTCCTTTGTGTTCTCCACTTTGTTATCCACTCTCACAGGTGTCTCCAGCTTTGCCCTGTTGCTCATTTTCCACGGGAGGATTTTTCCTAATTTGAATTTATGGTGTGGCACATTTAGTCGACCGTTGTTCCCCCCGAGCCACATCCACTTTCATTGAAAACCTTCCTGTAAAATCTGTAAATGAAGACAAACGACAGCCTCGCCTCATTGTGAGGCCCAGCGCTCCTGAACACAGGGGGAGAAGAGAAAAAATGAAAAAACTAAATAAAAGAATGTACGTCGGGACCAAAAAAAATGTGGCAGGGGAATGAAAAGATTGGCCGTGGCAGAGCCAGAGCAGGAGGCCCTCATTAATATTGATAAAGCAGAAGTCACTTAAAACTACAAAGACAAACGATAAAACGCTGGCGATGCCAGGGACTTCTTTCTCCTCCTCCCTCCCCTCCCTTCCCTCCCTCCCTCCCTCCCCTCCCTCCCTCTCCTCCCTCCCTCCCTCCCCTCCCCCCTCCCTCCCTCCCCCTCCCCCCCCTCCCCTCCCTCCCTCCCCCCCCTCCCTCCCTCCCCTCCCTCCCCGCCCTCTCCCCTCCCTCCGTGAAATCCAATTGTGGGCGGCGGTTGGAAACTGGAACCAGGAAGCCTCATCACTCTGGACTCGCTGGGGTGAGGTATCTCATTACAAGCCCTCGGCTCCAAAGCGTTAAGTGAAGCGCTCCGTCTTATTGATTCCGGTTAAGGCAGACTTAAGTAAGTCTCACATGATTAATTAAAGACGGCGGTGACACCTGACGGATGGAGGTTGCTCGGGGGCTGTGTGCTCGTCTCCCTCGCCCGCCGGCCCGTCTTTGTCTGACAGACCAACGGGAGACGGGCGGAATTTCTCTCGAATTCCGGTGGAGTGTGGGATCAGCTCGAACAGCGGCTGGGAAACTGATGAAAATCTGCTTACAGGTGCTTATTTGGTTGGCGGTGTAGCGTAGTGGTTAAGTAACTGGGCTTGTAGCTCACTCAGGTCTTGCAGGTTCAAATCCCTGGTGGGGGCATTACTGCTGTACCCTTGTGCAAGGCACTTGGGCACCTGAATTGCTTCAGTACGAGTGCCCATCTATAGCGAACATAGTCCAATCTTGCTCCAACAAATCAACTGAACCACCTTATACATGTTACCTCACCTCTTAAACCAAGGGGGTGCCACAAAATCTGAAAAGGAAAAAAACTTGATTTGAGTACCTATAGCGTATATTATTAGTATAGTATGCAAAAGAATGTTACATGCGCAGGCCTAATGTAAAGTGCCGTGTTTGCGATACGATGAGATGGCAGGACGTGGAGAGGCTGGGGTGCTGTAGCTGTGCCGTCTGTCATAACCGATCTGGCGTCCGTTCTGCACATCTGTGGTCGTAAAGCTCCCCGCAGAGAGGCTGCTGTGATCACGTTAGCGCTGGGTTAGCAGCAGCATCGGACCTCTCTCCGCCTCTGGCCTCCTGTCTCCACCCTCAGGGGGTCTGACACACTCTAACCGCAATGAGCAGTAAGAGGAAGAGAGGATGGAGAACCACAGAATGGACTGCAGATTACACTTTATAGCAACATGTCCCCCAAGCCGTTCATTATTAGTTGCGGGGTAAACTCGAACAATTAAAAGCGGTTGATTGCACAGTTAACTCACCTGGTTAGCTCGCTTGTGTCTGAATCGGTTGCTGGTTGTAAGGTGAACACACAAAGCAGCAGACCCTGTGGCTCTCCAGAACCAGGGTGTGGGCACTCCTGCTTTACAACATCTTGGCTGCATTCGCAGTGAAACATAACAATAGTGTCACACAACAGCGCTGCTGTGACGTTCGTGTACTGTGATACAACACGATAGGAGCGTGCTTAATATATATGCCATTTAGCAGACACTTTTATACAACGTGACTTACAGTAGTGAATGCATACATTCTTCAGTATATGTGGTCCCAGTGGGAAACGAACCCACAACCTAAGTATTGTCAGCGCCACGCTCTACCTACTGAGCCACACCGAATCACACTTCACTTTTAGTCAGTGCTGAGGGGTTCACAGTCATTCAAAATCAGGGACTTTTATTTTGTTTTCACCAGAGAGTGGTGTGGTTGGTCACATGGTTTACACGTGGCTGAGAATCCCACACCTGCAAAATCACCGTTAACAAAGAGAGGACAGCCCGGGTTTATACGTTTATTCGGATCCCCGTCAGCCGCCACCTTCTTCCTGGGGTTCTCGTCCCGTGGGGAGGGGCCTGGGGGGTGGGGATGGGAAAGGGGTGAAAAAGAGCGTGGTGGGGCGTTTTGGGCTGTGGTTGGTGGGGTGCAGAGGTGACTGTCTACAGTGGCGTACGCTCATGGAAAGACTCACCTTATCAGACTCCACTGCCACTGAACTCTGTACATCCAGCCAATTGCCATCACCACTGTCTACATCAGGGGTCTCCAATCTTATCCAAGAAGGGCCAGTGTGGGTGCAGGCTTTTGTTCTAGGCCAGAACTAAAACGCCTGATTCAACTAATCCACCAATCGTGGTCTTCAATCAAGACCTTCATTAGTCGAATCAGGTGTGTTAGTTCTGGGCTAGAACAAAAGCCTGCACCCACACCGGCCCTTCTTGGATAAGATTGAGACCCCTGGTCTACATGTTTCATACTGCTTTTTGTATTTGTATACCTGTCTTAAAATATTTAAAAAAAAATTGACTAACCTTTTTCCTTCCCGCTGTTACAGGTATGGAACGCAGCTGCCAACAACGATGTCTATTGCTGTATTACTGCACTGATCTCTTGCGCAAACAATGATTAATCTTACCATGTATTAATGCACATCTTATAAGTCGCTCTGGATAAGAGCTTCTGCCAAATGCTTAGAATGTAAATGTGGAAGAGGAAAGCAAAGCCTGCAGCCAGACAGACAGAGTCCCCTGGTCCCACTTTACGAGCACCCTTCCCCCCCCAAGTGACACAAGACACATGGAGTCACAGACCAAACCTGCGGTCAAGACAGGTCAAGACGCGCAGTCTAACAGACGGTCTCCAGTTAGACGCATCAAAGCCTGCTGTCGGACAGGGAGAGAGAGTCTGAGGTTTCACACAGAGTCGCGACAGTGAAGAGTTCAGGCCCTACCGTTGGGCTGATCCATTACACGCACATCTGCAGGGTGTTGGGTTGCACCCTGGCCCTTTGATGAAGTGAAAAATGTAATGGAATTAATTTAAGACCCCCTCACAACCCCTTCTTTTACCATCAGAAAACAAGAAGAATTAGGGTCGGAACTAAATATTCCACCAGAACCCAGACATGACATCTGGAGGTGGGGGCATACGTGTGTGGGGGGTCACTCTTACTCATTGTATTTCTCTGTCTCAGAAGCTTCCTGTTTCGAAAGTGACGTGGCATTTTAGAAGCATGTTTTTCAGCAGCCATTGGCCTTGTTGCCTTAAATGGTTTCAGCTTCTTTGTGACTCAGACGCAAACTAGCTTCCTTTCCCAGGTGTATGTTCCCCACAGATGTTGATGCTGGCGGTGTTCTGCCACCCTTCTTGGGGGTAAAGGGGGAGGAGGGCACCGGGGACCAAACGGCATTGGCAGCGCATTAGGAGAGGGCTGAGGCAGCCATACCATCCAAAACAAACAGCATACTGATGATTATGTGTGTGTGTGTGTGTGTGTCTGAGAGTGTGTGAGAGCATGTGAGCGTACATGAGTGTGCATGCATGCGCGTCTGTGTGTGTATGAGCGTGCGTGCGTGCGTGTGTCTGTGTGTGTGGGTGGGGGGATTTCAACAGATAGTGTGGCAAGATATATATCATAACCCTCTGACCACAAATGCTTTACTTTCAAAAGTCCAGACAGATTTAATGCTTCAAAAGTCTGGGGTGAACACCTGGAAACCACTGGCCTTGGGTGAGTTCATTCAGGGTTAAAAACAAAAGGGAATGAGAAAGGGGCAGTTGGGGATAAAGCCATAACCTAGCAACAGTGACCTTGTCTGTTTGGAGCACCTCCAGAAATGAAGTGGAAACAAGGTTTTTCCTTTTTTATCTGTTTTTTAATCGTAAGACATTACTGTCCGTCTAACGGCCGAGGCTAATTGAAAACCACCACAAATTACATATTTGTTATGAAATGTGTGGCTCGTTTCACATGCTCAAGTGCTGCACAGACGGCAGCCTGCGAACGTGGCTAGGGAGATCTCCCCGCGAGCGTCCATTAAGCATCGAGTAATAGGGTGCCGTTCACCAGAGCAAGCAGGTGTGAATAATGACCTCAGGCACGGCAGAGATTCACATTCAAAAGCTGCGGGTATCTCCCACATGCAGAGCAGACCCAAGGCCAGACGGCCTGAATTCCTATTTAAAACTATGTATTTTTCAAATGAGATGCTCGACGGACCTTGAAGTGCTGACACGTCCTTATTCCTCTTTGAGATGGCCGTGGTGTCCCTGTCTCTGCTCTCTCTCTCAGTCGCCGAGCTACTGGGACAGATTTCACATAAACGTGTGTACACTGAGCTGAGCTACTGTTGAGCTACTGAGGCTGGTTCTATGTAGACCAGTGTAAACTGAGGTGAGATATTGGGACAGGCTCTATAGAGACCAGTGTAAACTCGGGTGAGATATTAAGACTGGTTGTATAGAACAATGTAAACTGAGCTGAGATAGGGGGACAGGTTCTAAATAGACACATGTAAAATGAGTTGAGATTTTGGGAAGGGTTCCAATTCTTTAATGATGGGGGCGAGGGTGGAATAAACATTTGAGATACAACAGCCTCAACGGCGTTGAAGACTGTTTGGGTTGAGGGAACCACAGTGCTCCAGGGTACTGATTCAACTCCCAGACCCCCAAAACGCTTTGGGGCCAGGTACGCACCATGGTTACGCTGTGTAACGCGGCTGCGGCCCGCGTTGGAGGCGTTCAGCCACAGATATAAAAACGTAGATCCGCATTGGCTGCTGTTGTATGTTGCAGCGATACGTCTGCACGGCCGCCATATTGGCGCAGGCAAGATCCACGTCTAAACAAATGCATGTGTATTGAGAGACGCAGACTTCCCCTGATAAAATCTACTGTAACTTGCTTAATTCTCAACCAATTTTCGTGAAATTTGTCTTGTTATACACTTGAGAAATTTCTGTCATGACGTGATTTCACAGACGAGCTATTTGTAAAAATGCCCTTTTAACTGTTACGCATGAGTTGTGAAAATTCAGAGCTGATTATGTTTTTATTGTTTAAAGCTGCCAAGAAAGCAGTAGAGGGTGATTGTTATAAACGTATTATGTTGCCAGATTCCGCGGAAAATGGTTGAGGCAACTCAACAATTGTGAAATTTGGAAATAAAGTAACCTGCATGTTATGCAGGTATTTCTCACGTTAACAAGCCAAATTGGTTGAGAATTAAGCGAGTTACAGTATATTTTATCAGGGGAAGTCTGCATCTCTCAATACACATGCGTTTGTTTAGACGCAGATCTTGCCCGCGCCAATATGGCGGCCACGTAGACGCATCTGAACAGGGTGAATGAGGGTAGAGGCTAGATGCCACCCATGCGGAGGGCAAGATGTGATTAGCCTGTTGTTTTTTATTTAGTTTACTGTGTGCAACCCATAACACTCAAAGAGCCATTTGGAACGGAAAAGAAAACCTAATTTTCTGTCCCTAAACCTAACCATAACCTGAACTGTCAGCTTATTATTTATTTTCCCAAGCCACGCGAGCCGCATTTGACGTCACGCGACCCCTGCCCTAACCCTAAACCTAACCATCTGAACTGTCCTCTGGTCATGGGTGCCATCTGCATGGGTGCCATCTAGCCTCTACCATGTATGAGGCATCTATGTTTTTATATCAATGCATTTAGCACCCAGACCGTGAAAAGGTACAGTCTCCGTGGTAACAGGGGGGCTCTGTAGGAGATGTAGCTATTCACGTGACACGCCCCTTTCCAGGGTACCGCAGTGATACATCCACTGCTTCCACACTGACGCCCTGCTCATATTTACACTGTGTGTGTGTGTGTGTGTGTGTGTGTGTGTGTGTGTGTGTGTGTGTGAGTGTGTGTGTGTGTGTGTGAGGGGAGAGGAGAGTGTGTGTGTGTGTGCGTGTGCATGAACGTGTGTGTGTGTGTGTGTGTGTGTATGTGTATGTATCTGTGTGTGCGCGTGTGTGTATATGTGTGTGTGTGTGTGTGTGTGTGTGCATGTGCATGAACATGTGTGTGTGTGTGTGTGTGTGTGTGTGTGTGTGTGTGTGTGTGTGCCTGTGTGCGTTTGCGCCCGTGTGTGTACAGGCGTGCGTGTGTGTGTGTGTGTGCGGGTGTGTGTGCCTGTGTGTGTGTGTGTGTCAGAGACATCCATAGGGAGGGGGGCGGTGGTCTCTGGTTGCATGACAGCCATGGTTTCTGGAACCTGAGTGCAGTTTATAAGAATTTACATTGATCTCTCTGGTTACAATGTCTGCTTCCTGTCAGGACTGTGGGCCAAGCTCTCTCTCTCTCTCTCTCTCTGGGCCTTGTCATCCTCCACTCTCCCTGTGAAAGGGCCCGGGGAGCTCTGAAGGAGCGAGCTGGCAGGCGCGGCGTTGAGTAACAAGATGCGCTCAAGGCCCAGAGCGGACGACCGCGGACGATCCCGTCTGGAGCCAGTCCCCTGACGGAACGAAAGGCGATCCACGCAAAAAGCGCGGGGTAACATGAGCGGGGAGACGATATATCGGATGCACGGCTACGGAACCGTAACTCCCCCCCGCCAAACGGTGGAGCAACGGTCACAGCAATTACGCCCTCTCCGGTTACCCGCCCTTGTGCGGACGCTGAGATGGTTCTGATAAAAGCTCGTTTAGATTTGGGTCGTCCCGCCATGCCGGGCACGTTGGTCTTTAGCCCAGACCGCAGAACAAAGGCACTGACGTGTTGGTGTTTCTCGCTCGCCCTCCCAGCCCGGCTCCACAGGCTGAGTGGAAACGGCAGTTGTCCTGCCCCCCCGCCGACATAACAGCAGGAAGCCCAGTTAGTGCAGATCAAAGACCCCAACATTCCTCCAGTTTACAAGCAATCACAAAGCTGACTAATCTCTCTCCCGCTCTTGTGCAGAACCACGTAAATTGAAAAAAGTTTTCTTCTAAACAAATTCCATCGCACATCCTCAGGACTGACATTAAAATGAGATTTCCTGAGCCTAAAATTGCTGAAAATGGCAGTAAAAGGCCATTACCTTAACGGTCTCTAAACTGAAGCTCTCTGTGGTTTGAAGGCTTTCATGTTTGTAAAAAACAGTGCATGCCTCAGAGCCAGAGGGAGACTGATGACTGATACTGACTGACACACACACAGACTGACACACACACTGATACTGACTATTACTCAGACTGACACACACAGACTGACATACACACAGACTGACACACACACAGACTGACATACACACAAACTGACACACACACAGACTGACACACACACTGATACACTATTACTCAGACTGACAGATTCATACACACAAACTGACACACACACAGACTGACACACACACAGATTGACACGCACAGACTGATATTCATCACAGACTGACACTTTCAGACCGATACCTACAGACTAGCACCTACAGACTCATATTTAATATAATAAAATATATGGCATATAAATTTAGCAGATGCTTTTATGCAAAGCAACTTACAGTAGTGAATGGATACATTTGTCAGTATATGTGGTCTCAATGGGAATCGAACCCACAACCTAAGCATTGTCAGCGCCGTGCTCTACCTACTGAGCCACGCAGAACCACATTTTTACACTGCTATTTACAGCCTGCCACTCACCTCCCCGGAGCTCCCCCGGGGCAGGGAAATGTGAGGGGTGTGGTCCCGACACTCTCACCTGACAGCCAGGTCGCGGGTACCATGGTCTTAGTAACTCAAGAACCAACAGAACTAAAAATCTGACCTTCAGCTACAGCGACATGTCTCAGTGACATTCTGCCATTACACAACGCAACAGCATCTCGCTGACAACTCGATCACATGATCCGGACCTAACGCGGTCAGAGAGAGAGAGAGAGAGAGGGGGGATGAATGGATAGATAGATGGATGGATGAGGGAGAGGAAGAAATTGTAAGGGTTTTGTTTTAGACCTGCAGTGTCACAGTGATAAGCCCAGACACAAATATTATATCCCTCAGAATGTCTTCCTTTATACCTTTGATCAAAAGCCAACAGCATGAACCTCCTAATCATCAGAGAGAATAGAAGCTTGAGTATTCCAGTAGTGTGGAAAGAGTGGTTAGGGTTAAGGGTTAGGTGTGGAACCAGAACATTGCAGGTTCAAATCTTGTGTGGAATGCTGCCATTGTATATTTCAACAAGGCATTTAACCCAAACCTCACTGCTGTATCCCTCACACTGCAGTAATCCACCCAACACCCCACTGCAGTAACCCCAGACTGTAGTGTTCTCTTAAACAGCCTCTCATGACCAATTAGATGCCATATGTGCCTTATATATCTTCAATATCTGGAGAGAATGAGGGAATGCATTGTATGCGCACACAATTGGCGCCTTTAATTTGTTTGCCACTGGCTTATCTCGGTAAATATCCTGCATATAAATATGCTATACATCATATATTAGGGGGCTATACTATGAAGTCAGGGGTTCATTGTCCAGAAGAGCAGTTGATTAATGAAATCAGGTGTGTTAGTGGTGGGTTGGGACAGAAGCCTGCACACCCAGTCGATCTCGAATTTGGGCACCCCTGCAATAAGTGAATACTGTGTACAGAGGATTTTGTGTTGCAAAAATATATTGTGATTGTCATATTTATATTGCTGTGTACTGCCCTTATTATCATACCTGATATTCTTTTTAATTGTATTCTAGAGTGTCACATGCTGCAGTAAGTAAACAGACAATGCATCGCAGTTTGAACACAAAGAATAAACTGAGAATAAACCTTTCTACTTTCACAGGCGTTGAGGTGAACTCCCTACATTAATTAGGGAGCGAGAGAGATGGAGAGATGGAGAGGGAGAAGGAGAGGGGAGGAGGAGGAGGAGGAAGGAAGGAGAGAGGAGCTGACTTCTGCTGCATTAAATGATAATTTCCTCCGTGTCTAATGCGGTACTCATTAAGCAAATGTTCAAACAACGTCTAATTAACATGATTGCCAGCACAGTGGCCTGAGCGGGAGGCTAACGATGGTCTCTCACACCTCTCATCGTGAAGGGCACTCGAAGGGAAAGTCACGTCCACGAGACATCACATCCAGGTATTATTCAAAGGAAATGTTCATATGAGTGGGTCTGGATGTGTCACTGACCACAAATGGTCCTGATCTGGACTGGAGATGATCTTTCACAAACACCCAGAGGACTGTCATTCAGTATATTCTTAAATGATTTTCCTTTTTTCATTACATGGAAATAGGCAAAAATCCAATACAAACAAAAATAGCAGGGTGTTAGGAATGGGGGTGGGGGGTGGACTCACATTTAAAGCCATTAAAAAATATACCTTTAGAAAAGTTTTTATTCCGCCGTTACCAGTCTAGCATTTCCATCCATCAAATGTATTCTTTTCTTTTCATTTGCGGGCTGCCTGAAGAGGGCTCAGACTTGTTTTAGCCCCTCTTCTTAGCCAAAACTTTCTTTCTTTGATCCTCAGAATAAAGGCTTTCCACTCGTTTTACTAGTTTTGGAACTGAATACCATTTCTAATATTGTGTTTGCAACTTTTTCCAATGCAAGGGATGAGAATGCCAAAATCCACCCCGTTGGATATTTATGTGGCTGGTAACACATACTTTTCTGCTAATTGAAGGAGATAAGAGTTACAGGCTCTCCCCGGGTTACGCAAGGGTTCCCTTCCTGAAGGCTTTCCGTAAGTCAAGTTTTCCATAAGTCGGGATGTACTGTATAGTGTATTTAAAAGGACAAACAATAACAAAATAACTCAAATGACAATTTTAATCGATTATGTATTTTCCATCACTTTCAATGACAGTGTGCCCGCCCTTTCCGTAACTAACGCAAACTTGGTGGGCAATTAAAAATATTAAAATACATTTAAATTCAATTTCCCTAAAGTCGAATTTTCCCTAAGCTGAGGTTTGCGTAACCCGAGGTTTTCACCTCTCAGTCTAACAGGAATTAAAAGGAAAGTTGTGCTTCCAGACAAATGTCCCTCGTGTTGTTTAAAGGGCATGTTATATGATGGAGTTTGAACAGAGGGGAACAGAGAGCCCTCACATCCTTCCTCCTTATCGGGCTCTGCTCTGCTGGTGCCTGGCCAGGCTGCAGGCACAGGTGTCCCAATGATGGAGTCATCTCGTCAGTTGAAGCTGTGACCTCAGTCAGTCAGTGCAGAATAAACTGACATTCAGTGCAGAATAAACTGACGCTGCTAAACCAGTCCGTCACAACCGTCCTGCCAGTGGCCCCCTGCTCCCCCAGCCCAGTGAGCGCTGCTATCTGTGAGTCATGGGATGGGCTGAGCACATCAGTCAGTGGAGAGAGAGAGAGGAGAGAGAGGGGAAGGGAGAGAGGAGGAGGAGGAAGAGGAAAGAGGGAGACAGGAGGAGAGAGGGGGAGAGACAGAGGAGGAGGGGAGAGAGAGAAGAGGAGGAAGAGGAGAGAGGGGAGAGGGGAGAGGGGAGGAGGAAGAGGGGAGAGAGAGAGAGGAGGGGAGAGGGGAGGAGGAAGAGGAAGAGAGAGACTGGAGGAGAGAGAGGGAGAGAGACAGAGGAGGGGAGAGAGGATGAGGAGTAGAGAGAGAGAGGAGGAGGAGGAGGAGAGAGAGAGAGACAGGAGGGGGAGAAGAGGAGGAGAGAGAGGAGGGAAGAGAAGCAGAGGAGGATGAGGAGAGAGAGAGGAGGGGTGAGATAAAGGAATGGGGAGAGGGAGGAAGGGAGAGTGAGAAAGAGGAGAACAGAGAGAGAAAGAGGAGGAGAGATAATTGAATTTGAGAGAGGAGGGCAGCGAGAGAGAGAGAGAAAGAAGAGGGGAGAGGGAGGGCGTATGGGAGGACTGGCTGTATTAACTCCATCCTGCTCTGCAGCTGGCAGCCCTGCTGAACACCAGACACGAGTAATGCACAGGCCAGCAGGCTGTGCCATGGCAGCAACAATGAGTGGAATATGTCATAAATATTTGATCACAAACAAAACAAGGAAGAAACAACAAAAAAATATGTATGAGGTGTTCCAAGCACCATTACTATGAAAACAGTAAAGGACAATCTTATCTATAATTCAACTTATTCTATGGGGCGTGGCAGAGCCTGTCTCGTTCCAGAGAGTGGATAGTCTGTTGTCTGTGCTCACCGTGCTAACGTCTGCTGCCATATCTGCCACAGAGGAGAGTAAACGAACCTGAGCCTGTCTCTGTCAGAAAACACCACCAAACCGGTCAGACCATTACAGTAAGGACACAGCAATGCTGTAGGGAGTGGGTGTGGTGTGGGACTCTTCTGGGCTATTCGTTGTATCTGTTAAATGGGTGACTGTTGTGTGTGTTCAGTAAGACAGAGAGTATGGGGTGTGGGGTCATAGCAGCCAATGTGGTAGATCGTTTTTTCTCTCTCTTTTTCTCTCTCTCTCTCTGGAACATTAAATGGTGGCTGCGTCATGTGACTCTACATCACCTCTCTGCGAGACATTGGTTTAGACTAATTATATGCGTGAGTGGAAACACACACACACACACTTTATATCCTAAACCTTAGGGCTGAAACCTTTTTCCATCATTATTTGCTTAGAAGTTGCCAGAACTATATTTGGCCAGAATGTCCAATTAACAAGCTGTACTAATGAATCTATGACTCAACAAAATAAACTCACCACAGGGCCTCCAGCAGGAGTTGTTGATGGATCACACTTAGTGTAAGAACATCCTCCTGCTCTTCCCATTTGGGGGTTCAGAAGCATATACACCACTCTATTGTTATACTGTATATTTGGGCCAATAATGGATCAAAACACTCATCCTGCACTGAACAAGAAAACACACACACACTGCAACACACACTGTAACACACACATGTTGTCAAACACACAATATTAACACACACACACACACACACACACACACACACACACACACACACACACACACACACACACACACACACACACACACACACACACACACACACACACACACACACACACTTGCTCTTCTTTCAGCACAGACACAAATATGGCAACCTCCTTCAAGGTTTCTCAGGCCATAGTATATACCTCAACCTGCTAAAAAGTAAATTAACCAAGCTAAATCAGATAAGCAGCCATTTGAAACACAGTTAATTTGAAAAATATCTAGCTAAATCTTTAAAACTAGTAAAGATACTGAATTAAGTTATCATTAATGGTATTTATGTTACCACTGGAAATGTCCCAGGGGGTCTGGACATGTCCACTCCAATATTCAAAACAGTCATATCTGTCCCCCCCAATAATTTGTAGATATAAAACATTCCCTTTCATTATGCACCCCCTGACCCCCCATATTTAATATGTGGTTATGTCCTTGATTCATAATATATCACATTTTAATATACAAATAAACACAAATATGCTTATGATTTAAAGCAGGCTTTACAATTTGCAAACAGTTAGTTGCAGATATATTAATTATTCATGTTTGTGTCCTTAATGTACCATATGTCTAAAAATAAACCACTTACTGTCTTTCTTCTCTGGATAAGGAGCTAAAGCCCAAAGGCTCTATTTGCAAAACAATAATTATCACCAACCATGAAGGCCAATGTCATCACAGTAACCTGATCTTAGGCTACACAGCAGAACTAGCCTCAGGTAAAGGGTAGCTACCTGCTTCTGCATACTCTAAAAATATATGCCATATATTTAATACAAATCAATTACTGATGCTTCAATGTATTCGTTGTGGATATATAGTTAGTACACATTGTACAGAAATGTGCAGTGATTAACATTTATTAAAGCAAATATATTTTCTGCTTAATATTCATGAATATATTGGGGGGGGCGTTTTTCAAGGGAAATGTTCTATTTATTCTAATCATTGTATGGGAACTGGCATTGTACAATAGAGACAGCGCTACACAAAAGAGGGTCAGGTGATACAGCTTTTCCTTTAGGAAAGCTCAGCTTCCACTTGACATAAAAACGTATCTTGTGAAAAGAAAAGCGACAGGAGCGTTTTTTAAAGAGCAAGATACGCCGAAATCTCTTTGAAGAAAGAGAACAGGAAAATTAGTTTTTCCCCCACACACAGCCCTTGCAAAACAGGTCCCTTCCGTGCCGCAGGACTGACTGAGCGCCGCCCTTTAAAACCGTGCACTAATATATCCATCGCGGAATTGAACCGAGGCTGATAAGAAAGAGGTGCACGAGTTGCAGGAGTCTTTGTTGGAGGGAGTGATTATGGCGGTCTGCAGGCCAGTGAAGAGAAACTTCCGCGGGAAGATAACGCTCGCTCTTTCCTCTCCGAGCCGTCAGCTCTTCTCCCCGGCGTCAAGGTCGTCGTCGTGTTTTTGGCGCGGCAGAATGAGCAGATAGAGCGCATCAATTAACCAGACTATTCACGCCAGAGTGTTGTGATTCAAAAGTATTATACAGTATTAATGCTACGGTTAACCAGAGTTAAGAGTATATTAACACCAAAGCATTATGACGCAATTAACCAGTATACTAAGGGCATAATTCGACAGTGTATTTAAGACGTGATTGAAAACAGTGTTAACACCATGATTTGCAAGGTTATTGAAGACACGACTAGCCAGATTATTAACACCATGATTCGAGTTTTAAAAACAGTACTAACTTTACAGTTGACTGGAATATTAACACCCTGATTCGAAAGGATTAATTCCACAGTTAACCATTAGCACTATGGTTTCAGGGAGAAGCACAATCTTCAAGCACACAGAAAAACAGACGCCCAGAAACACACAAATACAGAGGGGAGGGTGACTGCCCTGTAGGAACAACTGCTCAATGTTATTCTCTTTCCTGCTCTCTAGAGCT